>QEAR01000069.1:0-113728 GCA_006535965.1 Spizellomyces sp. 'palustris' | reverse complement strand
GTCTATCGGCTCCACACTATGAACAACCATCAAGAGCACTCACAGGTAATCCACAGACAAGAGGCAGATGAGGAAACCGAAAAAAATAAACCCCCAACCACGATCGTAACACCTCAGACGGGACTCGAACCCGCAACCTCTCACTGACCTCGGATTAGGAGGCGAGTGCACTACCTGATTGTGCTACTGAGGCATGTAATTTTTATGTGTTTGCCTTTACACATATCGAAAATAATGATTGTTGGGGTACATTGAAATCTGATTTTTCGAACTTGCTGAGTGCATTTTTACTTGTTCCATAGCAGAGAAAATGATTCAACAAAAGAAGCCTTGTTATTGAGGTCTTCACCTTTGCACGTTTGTGAAAAGCAACAGCAATGGAGGCTACGATGCATGTTACCAATGTCGATCAATTTGCGAGAGAGTAGCGTATTTCAGACCAGCCATTTGTATGCAAGTCAAGAGGAATTCGATGGACGAAAAGTTAATGTGGACCAATTTGCTGACAGTGAGATAGCTGTGATGAATGGGAAGCGGCAGATACGGTTTCATGCAAACGGATGGCAACTTTACAAGCGATATTGTTGCTCCCTGATCGGAATTTTTTAATACTCGATCACTTCCATAATCAATAAAGAATGGAGTCGGTATAAACCGTCATTCGATATTTCATAATACACCAACATAGTAATCATATTTCTCAACCTTCCCATTCCAAATGCAACCTCCTCTGAATCGAAGGAGCCTTTAGACGTTGGGATTACGTGCCTTGTCCGGGGACCCCTCTGCAGCCGCACTTCGCTGGAGTGGACCAAGCAAGCTAAGTATGATTCTTATCTCCGGATTTCCAACGAGAATACATACCCTTGGCAGAGGAGGACCTAAATTCACCCTGGGTGGCCCTGCCAACCCACTTTCGCCTTGCTGCTCCAGCTTTCCTAGTTCGGTGACGGGGGGTGCCTTGCCACCACGTAACAAGACAACCGTGCCGTAAGCGGTAAAAGCGAGCGTGACACCCATGAGGAAAGTAAACGCCGGCTGGCGAATGACGCCGGATGCGAGTCTGCAATGGACAATTAGGTGCGCTGTTCTGAGAAAGAGGGTGGGCCCGGAAATACACTCACGTCATGAATGTGCTGCGGGATTGATTAAACTGATTCGTGTGGCAACAAAAGAGTTGCTGATGGGGGAATCCGATTTATGATGGGAAATGGCTTAAATCCAAATGGTAGTCCCTGTGCCGCTGGACTCTTACGTCAAAATTACAAAGAGATGGTATATGAGGCGACACGATTGAGTAAAAACTTTGGTAAGAAACCGGTCGATCATGACCCGGGGAGGAAAGTTGTGGGAAGGGGTCCATAGATCGCAACCCTGAGCTTGACTTGACTAGCTACGATCCTCTAGGTCACATTCCCTTCCATGCATTCATTACCTATTACTTGACTTTTGTAAGCTGCCGCCGCCAGGTTACTTCCAAAGCGACGCCGTATGTGGTTGGGTGGGAGAAGCTGTCCCATTATGGTGATTATAGTGGCTGCCCTCAGCAGACGTTTGTTATAAGATGTATCTCATTGATGCGTTCTTTCAGTAATGGGGCGGTCAGCCATACCAACCAGCAGATTCTGGTGTGGTTCGGTCTCACCTTCCGGGAAGCCTTCTATTACGCAATGTTACGCACAAGGCCCTGGTCATATGTATAAAAGCCTCCATTGCCCCTTACCACTGTAACTTGAGGCAATTCCGTGGGTAAAGGTAATCTGGTAACATACCGGACAGCAGCGGTAAGGTTCGATCATCACCCTTGGGAACGTTCTTTCGGGTAGGAACCCTGAATCCGACCACATAGCGAGGTTACTTGTCCCGTGCAGCCAGGGGTGCTGCTTTATAATGGGCAGTTAACAGCTTACGCAACAAGCATGCGTAGGGCCAGGGAATTGCTTGAACCGCTAGGCTTTGAACCGGGCGCATCCTGTTGGAGACATCTCCGAGAGGCAAAATAGCAGGTACCTTACTGATGGCTCGTGCGTATTGCCGGGAATGGATGGTCCACGGCATCTCCATAACTTTGTGTCTGTTCCATTAATGACGCAATGGCAAATTGAAAGGCTTGGGTGATCCCGTTGGGAAGGATCTTACTATCATCTGCAGATAGGCGCGAGTTCGCACCTATAAAAGCAACTAATGTTAAGGATGCAAACCCCCTTGCAGAGATCTGCGGCGCTTGAGGTAACAGGCCCTATGCAAAAAGCCCCTGGGCAATGTATGTGCAAGACATTTCCGAGTCTTGTGGTCATCGTCGCACCCTTCGTTTGACTACTTGTCTTCCGTTGTGGGATATTAATTCCTCTTTCCACGCATTGGCTTCGTCTCCCTGTAGTTGCCAATCTCTCATTGTGGAAAGAACTTGCGAGGACTTTTCTTTCCATCATTCCATGCACAGCCAGCCCACAAGGATGCCCGGCCAAGTAAAAATCGAAACTAGTCAGCTACGTCGTAAGGGTGGTCGTCACCGTCTTTACACGGAAGAAGAGCGACGAGACCGCAACAGACTTGCACAAGCAGCTTTCCGTCGCAAACGATCACAACATCTCCGTGACCTTGAGGAAACTGTTCGGGATCTCCGAGCCGTGAATCGCCGCTTGCTGGGAGCGGGCTTGACGGTCAAGAACTGGTTGTTGAGCCAAGAAAAAGATGACGATGAATCAGATTTTAGCGAAGAAGTAAAGGAAGCGTTGGAGGAGTTCCAAGAGTGCGATATTGTAGAGAATGAACTGGATGATGAAATCAGTCTGATCGAGAACGATACAGTGATCCTTCCATCAGTATCGCACTTTCAACGTCGACATTCTCTGCCTGCTTCAATATTTGCATCCCCGGGTTTAGGGACGATTGCCGAATCCAAAGAGTATCACCTTGATGCTGAACTGGGAGCAGGTTTCCTAGGCAGACCATTTTGTGACGAGTACTTCTGCATCTCGGCGGACGTTCCCACTCCGCCACTCGATATTCCTACTCCATGTGACTGTGGAGGAGATTGCGACGTAGCGTCTAATCTTTTTCCGGTAATGTCACATTAGCTGATTGCAGACGCTTGTCGAAAGGCTCTTACTACTGGCTGCGTATTAAGACACCCGCACCAACACCCACTGACATATCGCGGCCATTTAGTCCTGATCACCAATGGGCGGACTGGTCTGGATGGCCGCTCGAGTCAACTGCCAACACTCCACCGGCCGTCGGAACGATTCTCGATATGTTCACACCGGAAGGGACACCAATTTCACCAGCTGGAGCTGACAGACGGTGCTCGTGGGCTCCTGAAAAGGCATGTACGGGCTTTTCAGATATAGAGCGTTGATAAAACATATCGTGAACCGGACATCCCTAGCTCCGTATATCCACTCCGAGAATCTCCCCTACAACCGTAGCTCCAATCGACGATTCCCTCTCTCCAGCAGTTTTACAAAATGTGCAGACTTTCCAGGAACATGCGGAGACCATTGGGGCTCCTCATTGTGTCGAATTGACCGGACAACTATCCTCCAAGCAGATTTAACATCAGAGCATGCATACAGTTGATAGCTTTAAAGCGGTTTGTTTATAATGGAATCTTCATGCTTTCTTGCACATCAGTATACGAGCAAAATGCATCATTCTGAGAATCTACAGGGATGCCGGCGCTACGTAACATTTGATTCACAGGTTAAACGATGCTTTGACCGCTTTTCGGACGGGGACACATTGTTGGTAATGGTTTTCAACCCACTCTATTGCGCATATGTACGGTTACAGGAAAGCCAAATATCAAGGATTGCTGGATAGCAGCATGATTTCCACCATATGGTTTATGCAAAATACTCTGGTCAACGAGTCTGTATCCTTTCCTCTGGTTATTTTTGCTTGGGGTAACCTCTCAAAGTGCTTCACTCAACCTCCTTCTTGTTGCCATGGCAAGGCAGGACGAACCAACACACAACCTCCTGCTACACGCCTGAAAGGCTGGGGTTTGTCGCGGGTGCTCCAAACACCTTGACCACCTTCTTACATTACATTAAAAATATCAGAAGTGCTCCACAGAACGATATATATTTAACGCACGTACTTGGGTCACCAGGACGTTTGCCGGATCGTGTCTTGGCATTACTTTTCCTGCTTCGTTCAATCCAATCCTGGCTTCCGACCCGTCACAGTATTACGGGTCCGCCTACGCTGCTCAGACAACGCCTTTGGGCCAACAGCAGCAACAGGCGGCTCCTGGAACGGCAGTAGCTTATGGTCAAACGGCTTGGTACGTCATTGTTATAGGAGACTTTGCGAGATCTGACACGAGCTTTTCAATGCTCTCATGTTATGCTCAGCTAATTGTGCATGTATGCTTCACAAGGTTATGGGCTGGAGTTTTAAGCTAATTGCTCGTTTCTTCGTCATTTCAGGCCTGCCGGATACGCCATAGACGCTTCCGCCTACGCACAGTACTACCATCAACAATACTACCAACAATCGCAACCAGCAGCCGAAATTCCTCCAGGAGTTTCCACTTCAACCCCATCATATTCAACTGCAGCGCCATTCTACCAACAGCCGTACACGCATACACCCCAATACGCATATGCTGCACCCGCGGTAACAGCCTACGGTAGCCACGGCTACGATTGGTCAGCGTGGTATGCACAGAATCCGCAGCAACAACAGCAACAACAACAGCATTCCAGTATACAGCACCCAACAGTGTATGCGGCGGCGCCGACAGTGTAAGTACACTACTTCTGAGGTTATCTTCTCTTGGCGTTTAATGACCTGGTTTCATCTGATTTCGTTGCCAGAAGCTCAACACCAGCCGCACACCCTCTTCAAAATATGATCTCCAGCACGCCCTCCACATCCGCACCCTTTACTTCCACTCAAACAGCTGTGACACAAAAAATGGCGTACGCCGACGTGTTAAAAGGATCGTCGACCACAGCCGCGAAGCCATCTGCTTTTGGCGCTACAAGTAAGCATAGATCTGTCTAATCATGTATGATTCATTGTTTACCTAATTCCTTCTTTTCAATGCAGAACCTGCATATATCACGGTGAAACCTCGTAAAGTGCTCGCAGAATCACCTCTGGTATCTCAGTCAAAGGATGATGAACCAAGCGGCAAACCCCGTGCATCGTCGTCGAAGCAGGATTCTCAGGATCCAAATAAATGGCCTCCTAGTTTAAGGTACGCATCCTGGGTTAACTGGTATTCAGCGTGGCGATCGGTGTTTACCGTCAGTCTCTTGACTTAAGGGAGTATGTGACAAAGGTGTTCGACACATGTCCAGCGGACAAGCGGGATATTGCTGAGAAGCAGATAAAAGATCTAATTGTGCAGACCATGCAAAATAACGTCATATGGACTACAGACTGGACAAACATGGCGTTGCCGAGGTAGGGAAGCCCTTCTTGCCTCGAATGCATGCAATGGCAGATCTAAAACGTACATGCGTAGCTATTGTCAACAGCCAGAGCTGAAAGCGAAGCAGCGTATCAATATTCTGAGCACGCCGTCTCCCCCAGCGTCCCCTTCCATATCCAAAAAGCGGAAGGAAATCCCACAATCACCAGCAGAATCACGACAGTCCACCAAAATGGCAACCGTGACTGTCTCTACTTCATCCAATGTATCTTCTGACGACGAAGATGTGATGCTTGCCCGCCTTCCTCCGTCGCTGCGCAAAGCGGAGCTTGAGAGACGACAGCAGCGAAAAGAGCGCTTTACAGCTCGGGAAGAGGAGGAGCGGAGGAAAAAACTGGAAAAGCAAAGAGAAATACAGAGAGCAAAGGAAGCATTTTTGCGTGCTGGTGCTGAAGGGAATCCCGATGTGATTGATTGGGATGAATATACAATTGTGGGGACTTGCACGGATCTCGAGAAACGCTATCTTCGACTCACTTCGGCACCGGATCCCGCATCTGTACGGCCGCTACACATCCTTCGGCAAACACTGGACCTGCTGATATCAAAGTGGAAAAAGGAGCAAAATTACACCTATATTTGCGATCAGTTTAAGAGTTTACGGCAGGATTTGACGGTTCAGCGAATTAAAAATGAGTTGACGGTAGCTGTTTATGAGACGCATGCCCGAATAGCGCTTGAAAAGGTTCGCTTTCTGAGTCTGCCCTTTGCACAAGACTTGAGGCTAATTATGACAATATGCCTATCCACTAGTGCGATCTTGGGGAATACAACCAATGTCAGGCTCAGCTCATGCAGCTGTATAACATGTATAACTTGCGCGGGTGCCAAGACGAGTTTACTGGTTATCGTATTTTATACTTGGTGCACACATCTAACAGAACAGGTACGGAATAATTTCCTTCCGCCATTCGTTGCGCTTCTGAAGATTTATCTCACACTGTTTAAATTTTCAAGAACTTGTCAAGGTTCTTGGGGAACTGACCGACGAGCAGAAGAATGGTGAAATTGTGAAACATGCCCTTAATGTCCGAACAGCCGTTGCAATAGGTGACTATCACCGGTTCTTTTTGATGTACGGGGCAGCACCCCGGCTATCGGCATACCTTATGGATCATTTCGCTGAGAGAGAACGTATTCGTGCACTGAAAATAATATGTCGTGCCTACCGTCCTGGCATATCGTTGGATTACATCGCGACTGAACTGGGATTCGTTCATTCGGACGATGTGTCAGAGAACGACGTGGATGCGATTCGCCAAGGGCGTAAAGCGTGTTCCAAGTGGTTGAAGGAGCAGGGTGTTCAGTGGGTCAATGGGGAAGTTGGGCGTACAGTGGACACTAAAGGCAGTTTGCCTGTATTGCAGGGACTCTTCGATGCTATATCGCGGAAGGGAGTGGATATCAAAGGACAGATACATTGAAAAGTGTTAAGGTGTTCCAGGTAGGCACACGTTGCCTAGAGGCTCTGTGTATAGTTAGGGGATAGATGGGGAGTGGGCAACTGGTTTAGGATCACGTAAAACATAGACATGTGTGTGCGCGCTCGTCGGATACGCTGAAGAAGTGTAGGCACAGAAGGATGTTACAAAGGCAGCAGGCCTCTTTGAGTGTCACGTTGACCATTCTTATGCGATTGCCCCTGGGGAATCAATACCATCTTGAACCCAGAGAAATCACGGAATTTGGAGGAGGTTATCATGCCCTTGCAATCCCTTTATTTATTTCAACAATTGCAAATGCACACGGCCAACAGGGTTAAGACTTTTAATTGATCCTCACACACGACAACAACCTACGAAAAATTAAATCCCATTGTCCACTCATCCCTGGGGCCTGACCCTCTCCCACCCGCAAAAGCGCTCATGCCCATAACCTTGAGCCCTTCTCGCTTGCAGAGGTCTTTCTGCTCGATTGGACTCTTGTCCTCTCCTTCCTCCTCATGATCATCTTCTCCCACCTCTGTATACCGGTTCATCAACACCGTGGCTTCATCATATCCCTCTTCACTCACCTCCCACGGCCGACGAAGGAAACTCATGTGGTGGAGGGAAGTCATATGTGTTTTTATAAAAAGGTTGTCGTCCAAGTGCGTCAGGCGCGATACAGGATGGTGGTGGAGGTCATGGCTGTGATGGAGGGGATACGAGGGGAGATATGTGTAGTTGTAGAGGTTTGTGAATGGGTGGGGAAGGAGCGAGTCAAAAAGGGGCGGGCTGACTGGATCTTGGTGCAGATCTGGGATGGGAGGAGGGTGCTTGAGCGGATACGATGATGTAAAATGGCGGTCTTGCGTGGGCTCCTTGCCCTTATTGCCTAGTACTGCGCTGCAAAGCGATGAAAGGACTTGAAGTTTGTTCCAGTCTTTCTCTTCGTCGTCTTTCGGTGGGGTCGGTGACCGGGATTCTATGTCATCCTCCACACAGTCCACGTCTGTCGGGCCCGCCGGTGTGATGTAAATATGGTGGTATGCGGGTAAAATAGGCGTGACGAGACCTCCTGCTCGCGGATCGAATTCGGCAGCCATGGCTAGTTGGGGTGATTGGGAAAAGGGTGGTGGAGGTGTGGGTGTTGATTGAGAGAGCGAGGCTTTGAGACTTGTTGGTGGCAAAAGATGTTTGGATTGCTTCTCATAGTGTGAGTCGTGATGTTTATGGAAATGGCTGAGGCGAGACTCATACACTGTGTAATGGGTAGATTATTAGATGGCGAAGTTGGGTGGTGCTTGCCAAGATGGAGCGTACCTTCTGAAGACTTTCGTTTATAAGCCCCTCGTTTTAGGCCTACGAACAATACCGAGCGTGGGATTAACCATCACGTCAACGAAAGGTATCATCCGCTGGAACACCAACCTCTATTCCGCTCCTTCCGTTCCGAGTCTCGACAAGTATCTTGAATTCCAAATTTGACACATCGCGCACACGGACGAGCTTCGTCGCACTTTTTGCAAGCCTTTTGACAGTTTACTGGAATCCATTCGAAATGCGTGTTTGTTACCACCTCCATACTATGTCGGCTGTTGGCCCGCAAAACATTGAAACTTACCACATGCATTCTTTACTTGGACCCTCTTTGCCTTGACGATGGGGAGCCCAGTTGTCGCGTCACGTCTAGTCAGGCTTTGCGGCGTTGGAGATGCCTTGTCGGCTGATCGCTTTGTTGGAATGGATCGCATCACGCAGGGTATACGCACCAGGGGTTGATGCCGGATGCTATGGGTTCCGAATACTGTATGACAAGGAAGTGAAGACCCGTCGAATAAGTTGAGGCATGGGATGGGCGAGTAATCACGGTTGCGTACACGAAGTCGTTGACACTTACACAAGGCTGCTGCGCCCCAAGCGCGTTGGGAAAAGTAAGCTGCCCGGAGTTTTCACGTCGCGAGATCGCGCAGCACAAACAAGACAGTGTCCAGTGTGCCAAACAGCGCTGGTTGACCAAAAAAAGAAAAAAGAATTCGGAAATGATCCCGGTTTCAATCGGTCGGAAACTCCGCTCTCGGATCTTTTCCAATGTACAAATTGGAAGCTTGGTAAACGATCACGTTTAGGCTGTGCTCCGTTTTCGTCCAAAGAAGTCTCCCAGGTGGGCAGAAGTTGCGATGAGGACAGATCCGTCTATGACAAGTCTAGCAGATTTTGATCTCTGGTCTTTGTCCGAAAGTACGACCAAACGAGTAGAAACCACAGCGCACCACAACTTGTGTAAGCGAAGGCGGACAGTTGGCCCAAGATGGGGGATCCTTTTTTATTCCATAAGCATTCGTAGAGTTTCGTTGATATTGTCTTAATTATCGGGAGAGCGGGTGAGGGTCGAAATTGGACATCGTGGCGAGTTTGTGGCTAGTAATTCTTCTCGTGATGTTCGAAGCGCGCGCATCGACTGTCTCGTTTGTTCGTTCTGCTTCATGTATTCGAGCTTGACGGAAAACGACCGCGCGATACCTCCTTTGCCCCCTTTTGCGCTCATCAGTACCTTGGCTTTACGTTCATCCCAAAAGGTTCCCAGGGAGAGTTAAGGAAAGAACCCATCAAGATGCTGCGCATCTTCGCGCAGCATCTGGTTGCGCCTGACCCTAACCCGCCCGCTACTCAAGGCAGTTTCATTATTAACACGTACATCTGTTGTCGTTGATAATTCCTTAAAAACTTCAGTCAAGCATAGGGCAAACCGATAATGATTTCCAACTGCTCAAAGACAAAAGATCAACTCCTATATTGCAGCTATAGATTCAAAAACAAAACAACGATAAATAATATATACAATAACCATCTATCACGTATAAAATCTCATCGCCGGCGTGTGCCCTTTCCTTGTAATTTCTTCGCAAGAGTAGCTGGATCAATAGGCTTCTGTTTCTTCCGATTCTTGTTCTTGACATTGGCAGTCTCATAATAATGATCGCCAACCTTTTTCTTGTTGGTCGTCATCCGCGGTGACTTTTTGACTTGCGTCTTGTCGTGGTCGTCATCGGAGTCTTCGTGCTGCCTTTTATTCGATGGTGTGCCAACGTCTTTCACGGAGAACTTGGGTAGGCCCTTGGTTTTAAGGAGCTTTTGGCGCATGCGGGTACGGGTGTCGACCGGCTGAACGCCTCCGGAGGTGCTGGTCTCGCCGGCGTCGCTCTCTACTGATTCCTCCTCTGCATCTTCATCCGCGGCTCCTTCCACATCAGCCTCACCAGACTCGGAAGGACTTTCCAGTTCATCCTGCTCAATTACAGGTCCATCCTCTCCAACCACACTTTCAAACACTTCGTCCCAATCTATTACTGTGTCATTATCGATCGGGTTCTCTTCATCCCCCTTGTCCTCAGTCTCAGCGTTCACTGCATCTTCCTCTCCGTCTGTCTCAGGGACGGATGTGGCACCATCCC
Source organism: Spizellomyces sp. 'palustris' (assembly GCA_006535965.1). Lineage (NCBI taxonomy): Eukaryota > Fungi > Chytridiomycota > Chytridiomycetes > Spizellomycetales > Spizellomycetaceae > Spizellomyces > Spizellomyces sp. 'palustris'. Next base: position 103,403 of record QEAR01000069.1, on the reverse strand, counting down.
CTACATCTCGCTTAGCATCATCAGGAAGGAACTTGGTAGTTACGGGTATCTTGCAGAATATCTGTTGCACAATCTGTACAGCCTGATGCCAAGATTGTCAATCCGACGACTATGGATGAGCAACGAGTCATATTCGCACGAACCTGTTCGTCTGCCTTTTCAGACGCCTCATGCTCTTCCGAATCAGGTGGCATGGCATAGTAAGGGATCTTCCCGCGAAGCCAATCATTTAACACCATCTTTGCTGCCGCCGGGACATTCGGTTCACCGCCCTATTACAAGGCTTTAGAACCAGCCATAATACGGAAACTGAATGTAACCACATCATAACCACTCACCTTCAGCAACTTGCCAGTGTGTTTAGCAACCTGACTCAGAAAGTCGATATGATCCTCCCATTCCCGTACATCATACGTTCGACGGATATACTCAGGGCGTACTCTTTCCAGAACGGCAGGTACATGGTGTTCTGGACCGCTGATATTTTCAATTCGAACAACCCCCCGAAGGACGATATCCGTTTCCGAATCCTCCGGACCCGGATGTACTACACCCGGACAGTCGATTAAATAGATACGCTTCATCAATGTTATATATTGCCAGACCTAGAGGAAATGGAGTCAGACCACGATGTGACGCCATGTGGAAAGTAGCTGACTTGTCATACCTTGGTTTCACCCGGGATCGGCGCAACGGTACACACTTTCTTTTGTCGCAACGTGTTGATGATAGAACTTTTGCCGGTATTTGGGTATCCAATGAACCCGACAGAAATCTGCTTTTTGTCCGCGTGTAGTTTGCTGAATTGCCGGAGTAGCTGGATTAATGACCCCTTGCCAAAGGAGTTGTTGATGCTAGCATGGAAAGCCAATGTGGGATACTCTTGGGAGAGAATCTTGACCCATTTTGCCTGTGTGGTCACGTCGAAGTTCACCAACAGTTCGAGGAAGAGTTGAAAATGGAAGTGCGTACGTACCGTTACCCAGGTAGGAACTAGATCACATTTGTTGAGCACAAAGATCAGATGCTTATGCTTGGCCTCCTCCTTCAAATACTTTTCAACGTTCTGGCACCGTGTGCCCATGGGATCCCGTGCATCCAAAACGTGAATCACAACATCGGAAGAGTCCAGAACCTATGAGTGCTCTATTTAGACCCATTCGACATTGTTGAGACGACACAAATCCTCACCTTGTACAACTCATTCCAAATACGTCTTGACTGCCCAGCTCGCAAGAAGGGGTCCTTTGCCGCATCGATTGCCCCATCCGTCCGTACGTTTGCTAACAAATTTTCGTCCTTCGCAGCGTCGTAACCATCTAAATACCGACGTAAGCACAGAAAGATAGAAAGAACCGCATTGCATTTTATCTGTACCTAGCGAATCCGAGATATTGACGGCTAAATCATCCAGAGATCCAGCCTTCAACTTTGGCTTCTTTCGCTGTGCCTTGGGTCCAAACGTATTTGCGAATGAGTCGGTTTCGAGCATCTGCATCCGAGACACCTGAAAACAAAACAACATGCTCAGTTGCATGTCCCATGCGCTCCTTCGATCTGCTTCCGCACGCACCTTGGTTGGGTCTGTCAATAAACTCATTGGCAGTTTGTTCTGTCGCATTATGAATGTATATGGATCATTTGCTCGACTCGCCATGGCTTCACGAAAGGCTGTCAAAGCGTTTTGGCCAATAGTCCTTGTGTTCTCTACCGGCAAGAAGAAGACCTCATTAGGTCGCCAAAACTCAAATGCATTCTGCCTAGACTGTTGTTGTTCCATACCAAACCACCGTCGATCAGGCTGCACCCTCGCTTGCGTCCCGGGTGCAAGGCGGGTCTGAAACTCTGCAGCCTTGATAATCTTTCCGTCGGCGTTCCGCGTCACCTTCCCCCCCTTCAACATATTGACCTGTCGCACTTTCTTAGCATCCCGGTAAAAGTTGACACCTTTCACATGGGTGACATTGCTCAGAGAGGGACCTCCGCTGGACGACTTCTCCGCCGCTTGGCGGTATTTCTCCTTCTTTTGTTTCCCCATCCTCTGCTGTTACTGTTGAAAATGCGAGAAAATGGAAAGCCAGAAAATCGTAGGCAAGAGAGCATATGGTCAAAAAGAAAACCGAAACGCGTAAGCAGATTGTGCACAGTCACGTTACGATCGTAAGCTTATTAGCCAATCTTGTAGCTGGCGGCACCTCCGCTCCGACCTTTTCGACATTCCAATTCCACTCGACTAATCATGGCCTGTATGCTATATCGCTTTGGCTGTACGCAACTGAAATGATGTTTATTGAGTATTTATAATGCAGCCAACATACACCCCATAGTCATATCCGGGCCGAGTGGGTCTGGTAAGAGGTAAGTTGCGACGATGTTTTGTCTGCCTATGCCTCGTTGTTTGAGCCATATCGGTCCCTTTTTTGCGAAGCACGTTGCTAGAGCGGTATGTACAGCGCATGTTTATTTTCCATGGCTTCCTCATATGTGCTGAATTGGGTAACGTAGCCTATTCGCAAAGTACCCGAACCTCTTTGGTTTCTCGTGTTCGCGTAAGCATCTATTCCGCGTCTTGAACTTCATGCATGATGCTGACGCTGGTCCTAATGTAAAGATACTACGCGGAGTCCACGCCCTGGCGAGGTGAATTCAAAGCTGCTCGTCTTCCGTTGCGTGTTGGTGTGGGGACTTACGGCTAGCTCTACAGGTGCCTGGCAAAAGCTACCATTTCATCGAACGCGATGAATTCGAACGAATGATTGCGGAAAAAAAGTTTATCGAACATGCTGAATATGCAGGTAGATTTAGTTCCTCTAAAATGCTTCTTTCTTTCACTAATCGCAGTCTAGGGAATTGCTATGGAACCAGCTTCGAAGCCGTCGAATTGGTCCAGTCCACCGGTCGAATATGCATCCTTGATCTAGAAATCAATGGAGTCCGGAGCATTAAAAGTAGTCCCATGCACGCAAAGTACATCTTTGTCCAGCCTCCTTCTATTGAAGTTTTGGAGCAACGACTTAGGAGTCGTAATACAGAGACAGAGGAAACTCTGCAGAAACGGCTGGCGACAGCAAAGGATGCTATGGATTTTGCGGAAACTGGAGCATATGAGAAGATTATTGTTAATGACGATCTCGACAAGGCTTTTGCAGAATTGGATGACTTCATCTCTGTTTTGAGTAAGCCCTAGCCGAGGAAACTATGAATTTCCGTACATGCTTCTAATCTGGATGTCTTTGTCCACACCAGCCAAGCCCTCCCTTACTACCGACGCTGTGGCACCTACAGAGGCGGTATCGACTAAACCCGAGCCCGTAGACAATGCCGTTGTTTCACCCACGGAGACGACGGTCACTCCAGTGGCCCAGAAGGACACTCCATCCAAAAAATCCAAAGTTTGCACGATTATTTAAACCAGAAGAGAACCATTCCCCCAAATGTAAGTTACAATAGTTGCCAAATTACGGACATGTAAAGAAACGGATAGCATCAGAATATAAAAAATCGAATGCAAGCCATGGGAACTACTTATGTCGGCCAGCTAAAGGCGGATAATGCGGACGTGCAAAAAATTTGAGTTTTACGAATTTGTTGAAAGCTAAACAGAACATCTCAATGTGAATACCTAATTAGACATTGCAGACAAAAAATTGATACATACCCCTCCCTGACGCCTCAGAAATTCCAGTGTCGTTACAATATCATGGGCCATGACACTTTCGGCCATTGGAGGATCATTCATCATGGCATCCGTTGTTCCTCCTGTAGTAGGGTCGATCACGGAATCCATCGGGCCGCCGGTTACTTCTTGGTGAGCTTTTGCCATGACCTGAAGTTGTTGAAGGATATCGCTGGAAAGGCCCTCAGAGTTCGGTATCAGAGCCTGTAGATGATTGCTTGTTATGTCATCCTGATGCGCGAGTGCATGTGCGTGATCGACATGAATGTCATTTGGCCCTATCTGGACATCTTCCCGATCTTGGATAGGCTCAGTTGAAGCAGTTGGGTCCGCGCGGATAGTGTTTATTTTATGCTGGCATTGCTGTAAAAGGGTCCATCAGGGATGCCAAAACGGCAGATGATGCGTAACAGTCAACCAACCTCAAGCGCAAGCTCATCGCCCTGAATATGCAGTTCTTGCTTTTGGATCAATTTGTTCAGGTTCTCTATTAATTGTTTGCGTTCGCTGATATCACTTTTCAAAGCCCGCTGGTATCGCTCCAGCTGCTCAATCGCAGCCGCCACTTCCGGGTGACTATCATCTGAATCGCCATCAGTAAACAGACACCAAAAGTAGATTATTGCTTTGTAACTTACCAGTAGCACTAGGCCATTGGTCTGGTATCTCGTGCACTTTTTCAGCTAGCTTCAGTCTGGCTGCCTCATGTTTTCGGATGTTTTCAAGGTGAGTGCCAATGACCATAGCGTCCTCGGACGCAAAGGTAGTCGCCGCGGGTCTGTTGACTGTATTCAATGTCAGAAGGGTACTTCCGCCGTGGCAGCCAATCCAACGACGGGATCGTACCTAGTCTATCCTTGATAACTTTTATAAAGTCCGAACCATAGATCTTTCGCTCCTCCAATATCCCCAGAATCCGCGTAATTTTTTGCTGTATTTCAGGTGCCGTGTGTCTGCGAAAGTGGACTTGAGCTCTCACTGGTGACCACCCGTCGATAAGAGAACCGGAACATACCGATAAACATGCGGCACTGTTTCCGGGAACACTTTGGCAAATTCTCGTACAAACTCCTCCCCTTTTCGTCGACTATTCTGAACTACGTCGTTTGCAAGGTAGAGGAAACCGAGCTTTCGGTGGGATGGAGCTGTTGTCGGGAGGACATCGGTCATACAGGTGCATTGCGATAATCAAAATTCTTTGTCTTAAATAAGTTAGCGTGCCTCAACGAAACTCACCTTTATGGAGTTCTCTTGCCCATGTTTGTACACTGGCCCCAGCATGCTTGCGATGGTACATCAACCCTGCAAAAAAGCCATGGTTGATCTACACGTTCGTAATCCAGCACAGACAAGCACCCCATAGCGGACCCACATTGTGACAAGACAGTGATACTATCCTGTGTTTCCACTAGTCGAGCCAGTTTTTGAACGAGTGCTTCTTCCGTGTAACTCGTCATGATGCCACAGTGGAGCGAATGCGATAAAAATACGACGCAACCAATGTTGAGCCTGTGCCTTACGCGCGCAGGTGGCTTTGATCGCGGGACAAAATTGGGCTGTAGAGGTTACTTTTTATTCCAACAAGTAATCTATTTAGAGAATTCACTATTCTTTGCACACCATCAAGATGATATTGGGAGAGGCGGACCGTTACGAACATGATTTAACCACATCCGCCGGGAGAGGATGGCTTGCTCCACCCACTGAAGCTCTGACATCAAATCGCACCGTCGCTCCTTGAGATGGTCTATACGCTCCAAGCGTTTCTGTCCGTCTCGTGTTTTTTGAGGTAGAGTTTGCTGGTGCGTAGATGGTACAGATGAGGGAATATCTATGGCGCCAAGTCCTTTCCACTGCAGCATCGGACTCCCCTCGGTTTCCTCATAAATGTCCTCATACTGTTGTCTGACTACAAGAAAGAGATTCCTGATGCGGTTTCTGCAGTGATGTCCTCGCCATAGTGCCTTCAGGAGATCGTGAGTTACAGCTCTAAACCATCGACAATCCATGACTCTACCTGTATCCTGGTAGCTGCAGTTTCCTGCTCCATAGAATAGCATTCCCCAAGGAAAGGGCGTGAAGAGTGGATGTGCTCTGCTTAGCAGAGACAAGTCATGTGTGTGGCTTGCACAGATTTAAAGACCAGATTTCCTTGAATTCCCACGTTCAAACGATCTAAAATTATGGCAACCACTGTCACTCCACAAGATGCACCAGCATCAGATCCCGTCCAAGTAGCCGGTGTAGCGCCGATAAAAACGGAATATTTGAAGCCAAAAAATGATCCAGCAAAACAAAATAAGCGACAATATGACACCGCTCTCCTCGACCAAGCCGAAGAGCAGGGTGCTTACCAAGAACAAAACTCAGAGCGAGAAGCAAAGCGTGTGAAATTAGAAAATCAACCCGAAGAACCCGCGGCCGATATCCCCAGCATTCCAACTGATGAATCGGCCAAACCCAAAAAACGCCAAAAACGACCCCGCGGTCAAAATAAAAAACGCGATCGTATTGCGGTGTGGGACGAGGTCACGATTTGCAACGAAGTCGCTCAAGGGAAAACCTGTGAGAAGGGTAAAAACTGTCGCTGGTCACACGATATAGATGCCTACCTTGCGAACAAGGAAGAAGACCTTGGACCTAATTGCCCTCAGTTCGACTTGTTTGGTCAATGCAAGTATGGTATAAAGTGCCGATTTGCAAAGGCACATACTGATACCGAGGGCAAGATGATTGTGGATAAAGAGAAGACAGCAAGCATAGCGGAGGCAGATGTATTCAAAAATGCTGGACTGAGGGAATTCCAAAAGGCGCTGCGAACAAGAAAAGTGGAGCTGAGAAAAGCGGATGAATACACTCTCTGGTACAACGCAGCGAAACTGAGAAGGCAAGAAATCAATGAGGGAATTAATATTCTGCCTGGGACGCAATTGGGGCAGTCCAATGGAACATCGGGCAAGAGTGAGGGGCTGAATGGCGATGATGGTGGTCTGCAAAATGAGGTCCCACGATCAGAGACTGCGACGGATGGTTTGATGGACGATAATGCCGAGATCAAGCAAGAAATTGTACGTGATACCTCGAATGGGGATGCTGGGGAAGCCGATGCGTCACAAACTGAGGCTGCTCTCGGCAAAGTACCGAATGGTGGGGACGTGGCCAAGCAAGAGAACAAATCGAAAATCAAAGAAAAGGCAGTCAACACAACTATCTTTGACGAAAAACATCGTGAAGCTCGCCGTAAGATCTTAGAAAAGTTTGATCACGATCCCGCCACAATCCGCTTCCGCTGCGATAGAAAGAAGCCCCTGGATTTCCGCGGAAAGACGTATCTCGCTCCTCTGACAACCGTCGGAAACCTACCGTTTCGCCGCATTTGTAAGTCGTTTGGCGTTGATATTACATGTGGCGAAATGGGTATGGTCACCAACCTCCTCTCTGGCCAACAACATGAATGGGCATTGACAAAACGACATGTCTCTGAGGATATTTTTGGAGTGCAAATTGCGGGAAATTCCGTGCAAACTATTGTGAGGTGTTGTGAGGCGATTAAGCAATCGGGGATTGAATTGGACTTCGTGGATTTGAATTTGGGGTGTCCGGTGGACAGCATCACAAAGATTGGAGCTGGAAGTGCGTTGTTGGATCAGAAAGCCAAGCTGTACGATATCTGTGCAGGGGCTAACTACGTGCTTGACGACACCCCCTTTACGGTGAAGTTGCGAAAGGGTATATCAACGTCAAAACCTGTAGCGCACAAGCTGCTTCCCCTCTTCAAGCAAGCGGGGGTGTCCCTTGTCTCACTTCATGGTCGCTCAAAAGAACAGCGATATACAAAGCAGGCCGACTGGGGATTCATCAAAGAGTGTTCCAACGCTGTCGAAGATCTACCTCTTTTCGGAAACGGCGATATCCTTTCCCCACAAGATTATTGGCACCAAATCGAAGATGAGCATCTGGATGGTGTCATGATTGGCCGTGGTGGGTTGATTAAACCATGGATCTTCACTGAAATCCGTGAACGACGCGTGTGGGATATCAGTTCTGGAGAACGTTTCGACATGCTTAAAGACTTTGCCAAATGTGGGTTGGAGTATTGGGGCTCGGATACAATGGGAGTCAATACAACGCGCAGATTCATGTGCGAATGGATGTCATTTTTATATCGGTATATTCCGGTTGGATTATTAGAGGTGTTGCCTCAGAAGATGAATGATCGGCCACCGGCGTATTACGGACGGAATGATTTGGAGACGATGATGGCGAGTCCAAATTCGAAAGATTGGGTGAAGATTTCAGAAATGATCTTGGGGCCTGCGCCGGCTTCATTTAACTTTGTGCCAAAGTAAGTTTTATTCGATCGATAGCTGCTCTAGTTCCGCTAGGGCTGACTATTATTTTCTCAGACACAAATCGAATGCATACGAAACAGACAATTACGAAGGGTGAGATAGGCATATCATAGTCGTAGCATAGCCTTGTAAATAGAGTCCCCTTTCAAGAAGCCAAATAGGCATCCAGCTCTGCATCGGGTAAATACACTATGCAGCCAATTAGCCTGTTTATTGTCACAATACTTTCAAGAATAAGATTGCACGCACCTTCTCGATGAATCCTAACAATTTCCATCCCCCATATCCCCTCACAATCTACATTTTGTTTCTCAAAAACTCTATTCGCCACCACAGCAAATATTTCATCATCCTGATCCCATGTCAGGGATCCGACGACGGATATGCAAGAACCTTTTTGAACGAGAGTGTCTGGGGGGAGGTCTATCCGTGCCAATCCTGTTGCATCGTCAATGATGCAATATGGTGGGCTACTGTGGAACTCGATCACTATGCCCTAGGTAATAGCCAGTGTCGGTAGCACTACAAGACAGTCAGAACGCGAGCGATGACAAAGAACACCTGTAATTTGACCGTCGAAAAGAGTGTTTTGGCGTAGATGAAGGATTCATGGGATGGGATATACGAAGTCTGGTACAGATGGGTTATGAAGCATTTGAAGGCGGGTGACTTTGGTGGTGGCATGTTTGGAGTGTAGATCACCAAAAAGATGGGCTTTTGAAACTACTTTGGAGATAACAACTTGAATTCACGTGACTCGCCGTGCGCGTGGGCAACGCCACGCCAACGTTACGTAAGGACGCGTTACTTGGAGTAATACTCACTAGGGGACACCAAGAAGGTCGCGCCCTTTTGCCTCTTGCAGTGCCCATTTTCGTAGTGATATCCGCAGCCCTTGCAACAGTTGTTTTTCCGCCTTGTTTTCTGCACTTCAAGCTTCTTTGCCGTGAACTTGACTCTTAAAATTGGTAGGTGAAATTGAGGACGGTTGACAGAAAGACGTTACGTTAAAGCTTGAACTCCTGAATCGGGACGTTATTGGCTTACAATTACTTGCCTACTCTTGCCTTCTCTGGCAGCTTGGAAAAATCACAGCATTCCTCTGAGAGTGACGCTGCACGAGGGTCCCTTCGGTTTTTGAACAGGCCGTGAATATATTTCATCCGCCGTCTACACCACCGCCTTTTGGTTCACTGCGCTCGAAACGACACGTTGTTGATGCATTCCCATCTTTGATTGTGGAAACATCATCAGGCTATTCCTATGCAGGTAAGATATCCTGAACAAGCTATCCTTAAAGTTTGTGCTGGAAAGTATAAAATAACATGCCATGCAGACCCTCAACGGATACACGACGAAAAAGGGCCTCCCTCCTTCCCCGCCGTACCTCTCCCTACCCCCTCCTCAAATCCCTCTTCCAGAACCTTGCGGTGTCAAGCGACAACGGGGAGATATCGAGTATGGAGATTCTGTTGATTTGAATTCATATGTCGACGTTCTTAAAGGTATCTCCGATTGCCCTATAACCTATGTACTGGTAGATCCCAATTTTGACCATACTCCGTCAGTTCCCTATGCGACAGACCGCTGCGTTAACAGCCTTTCATGCGAAGAACTCAAATACGCCCGGCTGTGGGCGCGCCAGCGAATCGAGAAATGCTTATACATTGATGATATCATGCTTCCCAAATCTGATGAAGAGTACTCCTTCATGTGGCCAAAGAGGTTGCACAATCAAGAGCTACAGGTGCGCTCACATAAAATTTCTTCATTTTCGTCTGCCCAGATAAATAAATGAGGAACCTCTCGTCAACAGTGGCGCAACGTGGAAAATATCACCGCTTTATACGCATCCGAGCCCCGCACGCGCATTCAAAACCTCGAAGTCCCCAAAAAGATAGAAGAATGCATGACATCCATTCTCATATCGCTAGCCGACGCATCGGTCATGGAGGATAATGACGTCGAGGGTTTGAAAATGCGATTTGAAATAGTACTTGACCCATTAGTCAAACTGTTAAGCAGTGCGCCAGCGGTTTTGCCTTGTGAGACACATGAGATTTGGAGGAGTGAGTGGTGTCGGAGAATTGGTGATGCAAAGATGAAGACGCAAAGCCTAACCATTCATTTTTTACCTAGCCATTGTTACATTGAATAGAAACGATGAAACAGCCACCATCATCCCTAGCGCCAACGTCCGCTATCCCACTCCCAGACAAGAGGACCTATTACGGTGAGTGATGGAATCCCCACCTCGTTCGTACAAAGCATTTCTGAATACCTTGTCCACAGTGACACCATGCTCCTGCTCCCCATCGCCAACCGCCATCTCGCCCAGTACCTCCTCTCTTTTGCATGCCACGTAAGTCGCACTGCTCCCGCCCCTTATCAAAGTGCCGCAAAGAAAACGATATCAGAAATCATCGGCCCCCAAATAACGTCCTCCCCCAACACTCAAATCACACCAACATCCACACCCAGAAAATCAAAGAAACCAACCTGGCCTGCTTACCTCTTTGAACTGTTGATGTACGCAGGAGATCGACATACCAATTCTGCGGATATTCTACAGAGGGATTGTAGGCTTTGGCGGATCCCTGAAGACCTTGCGTTGGAGATTTCGAAGCACACATCAAAGACCCCTTTTCCCACTCCGAAGCGCCGCGTGTCCTCGTCAGTCATCCTTGAACGTCGCGCAATAGATAAAGAAAAACGAAACACTTGTCGGAAGTTATTCGACAAGGAAACCTCACCAAAGAAGACGGTTATGAGTATGAGAAATTGGGTGAGCGTTAATAGGGAGGGGCAAACGGTGGAGTCGAGATGCGTGGTTCTGGATCGAGAGATGTGGTCAGTCTCGCGAGTATATTGCGGTGATTTGCCCGGAAGGACACAAGTGTATACTGACCTTGAGTGTTTGTAATACAAAAGGTGTAAACGACGCCGAGTAGATAGGACGCAAACCTACCGACTCTCGCGGATTTCAATTGAGTTTACTTAACAGGTATTAGAGGAAGTAAACGAAAGAGTAAACCAAATACAGGAAAAGAGAACCCTTTGGTGGTGTCGAGGTTGGGTCTCTGTACATATTTTGGCGAATCGATAAAATGGGGGTTTTCTGTAGGAATATCATCTTTCTTTTTGAATATATACAACTGTGCGAGATGTAACACTTTCATATATCTTTTTCGTGCAGCCTGGCATGTGCTGCAACCCCCGATACAACCACCAATTCGGAGCATTTGGGACATACAAACTCGTCCTCCTTCTCCACACGCCACAATTTCGTCAGTGGCCCATCGGTCTTTGGTTTCTTCTTGGATGTATTTACTTTTTTTGAAGAGCTTTTTCGCTTTCCTTTCGGCCATGTAAAGGTATTTTGCTCGTTCACTATTCTATGTCCCACAACTTCTCGTCGAACGTCCTCAGGTAAAGGATTCAAATCTTCTAGGCCCATCCCGCTGCCCTCTCCCTTAGCAAAAAACTCTGCGATAGAAGGTCCTGTGCCGTTTTTCCGCGTACAGCTTAAAATTGGTATATCCAGGTGACCACTTCCCAGAATCTCCCGCCGAATCTCCTCTGGAAGGGCATTTATTACTTCCTGATCAATTTCGTCCACCAAGGGTTTCCCTTCTTCCTGAGCTGCAAATAAGCCGACAATATCCCTCCCAACAGTCTCCTTTCTAAAGTCCACCGCCGCAATATTCAGCAGAGTCAGGTCAAACGGCTTGTCGCCCACCATCTTGCGGAACAGTGGTAAGAGGGTTTTGTCGACAAGGACTTGGGATCTGGTGGTGGAGGGCGTTGTGTGCGTGAAGATGGAGACAGGAAGTGGTATAGATCTGGGCATAAAGTGATAGATAAGTATGGGAGGGTCTGGAAGAAGGTGGGAACGGATTTACCGTGATTCGCGTTCATCTGACCAAGCCCGAATATTCCCTTCTTGTCTTCTCCGAATGGTCAGTCTCACGTTCCTTTCCGCAAAACCAAAATGAACATCAAGTCATACATGCATATACACAAGACAACATGTGGAACATTACCTCGCAAATCTCCTCCATCCGCTTTCTTGGCTCCACTCTTCCTCCTGAATTCTTTCAACAAACATTCGTCCAAGCTCTAAAAGCCTTGCTCGAACATCTTGGACATTTGGACAATGCTGAAAAGAGTCTTCAATGGATATTTGAGTCGGCCATCCGGACGGAACGACTGGAGTAGGATCTATCCCGCGAAGGAGGTCATAAATATTAGGGCCTATTTTGGGACCCAGAAGGCTTATCAGTGTTTCGCGGGATAGATACTGGCGTGTTGTTCCAACCGTTGCTGGAGTCGAGGGTGGGTCCGGAAGCTTGGGCTCATCAGGGATTTCACTCTCCATCATAATACAATCTAATATCCCGCGGTCCCGCTCATCTTCCTCCAGAGTCCTCTTCTCATCTATCTCTGCTTCTGACACATGTTTCAAAAGGACTTTGCAGGCTGCATGTCCGATACCAGGTATACTACGGAGCTTTCTTCCGCAAAGAAAGGCATCGGCGGCCGCACCTGGAAGCAACGTGGTCTGATCGTTAGGTTTGTGGACGCTCGCAGCGAGTTTGGCGAAAAGTTTGTTGCTAGATATTCCGGCTGATGTTGTGAATCCCAGTTTACAATAGATTGCCAACCGGATACAGGAGGCGAGGTGGGATGCAATTTGGTAGTACCACTTTGGCAAACTATCACCGCTTTCTCCATCGAGCTGCCGCTCGCTCTCACCCATCACATGGCCCGCCCACAGACCAGGAGTATATCGAAACGACAAGCCTCCAGGAAGGTCAAACTCCACCTCTCTATCGCTCATGTTCCGTTCATTCAGATGCCTCTCAATCAGATCGGTCACATCCAAAAACAGTTCGTCCATACCCAACCTTTGCACCTTTACCACCCAATTCGCACCCGTTTCGTCAGCATTATGACCGTTTAATATTGTTTTCACGAGATCGAAAATCTGTCGCGAAGCTCGTCGGTAGCGAGTGATATCTGTAATCGTTGGTTAAGGGAATCTGGTGTGATGGTGTGACAGCATGCAATGGAGTCAACGTAACCTGACCCGTCAATGATAACCAAATTGGGGCTGAAGATGAAAAAGAATGAAATACGAACTCTCAAAATGTAATACGTATAAAATTACCATTTTTTTGCAGCTTCTGAGAGGAGGGCCAACTTCCCTACCCCAAAACTTCTCGCAACATAGTTGCAGGTCACAACAATATGCTGGAACATCAACCATCAATACCAACACAACTTGAAAGCTCTCCATAAAAAGTTACCTTCTGTTGAATCGCTACGGGCAACAGCTTCAAACTAGGATCACGAACTTCCTCCGCCTGGGCATAAACTAAGAAAAAGAGACGTCCATTATCATCCATTTACACAACTAGTCCATAGGAAGTCCCTTACTAACAATAATCAACGTCCAGTTCTATAATGACTCGGGGGAATGGGTGGGACATTGCCTGTGGGGAAGACCAGAGGAAACATTGCTCGAGGTTGATCTAACCCAAAATGGTTAAATGTTCCCACGTGATGCACTTACTCATCGTCGCTGGTGCTCAATTCAACCTGTATCTGAAGGCATGTCTGAGGAATGGGAACGGTGAGTACATTGTTGGTTTCTGTTTCCAGCCTCAGCGGGCTTTAACACGTCAGTTCTGTAGCCTCCAAGAAACTCTTAAACACCGCCGGATACCGACCGATTCTTGCTCATTTTCCGTCCCTGCCGTTCCCGCCTGCTCCTCGGATGTCGAAACTAGTCCTCTAGTCGGACGGGGTGCAGACCCGAATGACTCTTCATTTCAAGGGCTAAATTACATTGCTGGATTGGACGTCTCGTTTTTTGAAGGGACAAATGAAGCGGTGGCATGTGTGGTCGTGTTTCGGGTGCCCGGGCTGGTGAAAGTGTACACAAAGTGTCGACGGGGTATGGTCTCCTCCTGTTAATATACCGCTCCACATGAACCTCACTGCTACTTCATTACTTCATTCAGTGACCTTGACCGAGCCCTATATACCAGGCTTCCTAGCTTTCCGTGAATCACCTATCTTGCTGTCGCTCTTGGAAGAATTGAAGCAAGAACATGAAGAATGGTATCCGCAGGTGGTATTTGTGGATGGAAATGGGACTCTGCATCCGAGACAATTTGGTCTGGCTTGTCATGTTGGGGTTTTGGCTGGTTCGTTCTCCAACTTCTCATTCGTCGGAATATCGTGTGGATAGATGATTGATCTTCACTCGAGATAGGTGTCCCCTCAATCGGCATTGCCAAAAACTTTCTCCAAATCGAATCGGAAGGACTCTTGTTATGCAACATGAAGGATACTGCACGTAAAAGTTTGGATGGTGCCGGGAAGTGGCTGAGGATCATTGGAAGTTCTGGATACGTCTTTGGTGCTGTATGTAGTCGCACCTGGTTACTTGGATTGTCACATTTATTATTGACGTTTCGAGTAGGCACTCAGATCCTCGCAAGAATCCATCAACCCTATTTTCGTATCATCCGGACACATGATATCGCTGTCAACGGCCGTGAATCTCGTCGCGTGGTGCTGCAAATATCGCGTGCCAGAACCAATTCGTGCAGCCGACTTTGAGAGCAGAGAGATTGTTAGGAGTGTGGAGAGGGATGCCGGAATGGCATTGAGACTCGCAGGTTGACCCGGTACTATACCATGTGGCCCTCAAAAATCAAACAGACAAACGCAAGAGGATCATTAATATTTACAGCATTACGCTAGTTCCACAGAAAATGTATCAAAAATGCGTCAAAACCATCTAAAATCTTGTAAATTCTACGTAAAATGGAACTTAAACTGGAATCCCGATCCTTGGCCGCCTTGTTGGAATCCGAACGGAAACCCGCCTTGCTGGAAGAAGGGGTGGCCCTGGAAGGGACTGCCTCCGCCGTGGGATCCCTGGTCCTATGAGCAAAAAACGATAGTCAGTCGTGACGACGCGTATCACCTGGAACACTTCAAATCGAACTTACATTTGGATCATCACCCATATCAAACCGTTTCCTCAACTCATCATCACTCAGCACCTCATACGCCTCATTGATCTCACTCATCCGCTTCTCAACCTTGTCCATTGGCAGATCACCAGAATACTTATCAGGATGCCACTCCTGCGCCATTTTACGATACGCCTTTTTGATTTCTTTTTTGGTGGCTGAGCGGGGTATACCGAGGACTTTATAATAGTCTTTTGACGTGCTTTGTTTGTGGAGCTTTTGGGCTTTAGTGAAGCCAGATTGAATACGGGGATCATGCGGGGAAGTTTGGGAGGCTTTTTGGTAGTCTCGCATTGCTAGTCGAGTGCAAGCATTGGTGAGCGGAAAGTCATACGAACATTGGAGGTACAGAGAGACAATCAACTCACCATCTTCATAGTCTTCCATCAAAATCTTTGCCTCCGCTCGGTATATCAAAGCATCGACATCGTCTCCGTTGACATCCAAAACCTTTGAACACCAGGTCAAAGCATTCTTGCCGTCCTTCATTTCAGCATAGGATTTACACATCATATCGTACACACGCTTCTTGGCGCTCGCCCCCAGTTGTTCGACTTGACCCACTACCGAAGATTTTGCATCCCCACTTGTCAGTTTTGAAACCACACTCTTCCAAGCGCCATTTGCTATCGCATCTTGCGCGCTCTTAAGGGCTTTATCCAACTTTTTGATCTCTCTAAATGTTCTTTTGCAGGACTTATGGTCAGGGTCACGTCGTAAGCAGTCCTTGACATTGGTCAGAGCAGCTTCGATTTCACCTAACGAAAGATGCAGAGAAGATAATCGGACATATGTTTCCGTATTATCAGGATCTAATTTCGTCACACGCGTCAAATCCGCAATAGCCATCTCATTGTCACCAGTCTTCAGAAAGCACTCGGCACGCTTCAGTCGGAGGTCGGTCGTATGTGAGACTATCATGAGGGCTTCGGTTAGGTGTGAAATGGCTGTGTCGCATTCTGCCGCTTTAATCGCCGTTTCTGCGTCCTTGATGTTGGTCTGTGCGTGGTAGATGTCAGCCTGAAGTTGGGCGACTTCAGCATCTCCCGGGTTGACAGTATGGTACTTGTCCAAATCTATTATAGCATCCTGTAAAGCACCCTGCCTAATGTGCAGTTTGGTCCTTTGCAGGAGGGCAGGATGATGGTCCGGCTTCAACTGCAAAACTTTGGTGAAGTCGCGCAGAGCCGTTCCCATTCTTCCCAAGGTCAAAAACACGGCTGCCCGTCGAAAATACGTCAAATAATTGTCAGGGTCTTGAGTTATGGCTGCGTCAAAGCTGTCCAATGCCTCATTGTATCGCCCCGCCGACATGTGGGCTTTTGCGTCGTCCAAATGCCCCTGAGCGGTTTTAGAATGTTCCGCATTGGTGAACCAAAAGAGGAGTGTAAATATGAGGGAGATGAGATAAAGGGTTGGGTTCCGCATGGCGGCCTTTCAGGAGCGAAGGTGGAACACTCTCTAGAAATTATTTAAGGTGGACGGTGAGGTATTAGGAGACTGTAGCAGCAAGGAAATGGAAACGGGGGATCTGCAAATTTCTAGGCGGTTCCTCAACACGACAAGCAACGGAGACCAGTTCAAAACCAACCAATCAACTGCGGACACATTTCAATCCACAATCATTGCAATGCATTTGATTATCGATCTGACACTTCAACTTTATTCTTGTAAATTGCATCTGCTCGGCTGGCCTTTTGACCTCACCAATCACGACAAGAACAAAAATGATGAACGACAACGTTCAACACCGTATAGCGGTCTCTGAACCGCCCTCGCCATCTCCACCGCCGCCGTCGAAAAGATGCGCTGTATTCCAGATTCGCCAAATAGCTATAGATCAGCTATAGTGTACATCAACCTCGGCACAGTCATCCAAGGGGAGATTACACAAGCCCTTGCTTCAGTACTCACCCGGTCAGCCTCTTGACCTTCATCGTCCCCATCAACCCACTACAACAAGACGGAAATGACCGACCTTAAAGACAAACTCGCAGAATATCTTCCCCCAAAGTCCGCCAAACCCACCAATGCGTCCATCCTTTTTCCGGAGCTTCAACGCGAGCTGGAAGCTGATCCGACATTGGCAAAGAATTTGAAGGGATTGTTTATTGTCACGGTTTTGCAAAAGGGAGTGAAGAAGGATGAATGGTTTGTTTTCCTCCGTTCTCTTTGTTGAGTAGCAGAATAGCGGTTGGCTGAATACTGATATCAAAACGCTCTATTCGACAGGTTTCTCCTCTTCAAAGGCGTAAACACCAAACCCGTAATCTCGCAAACCCGCCCCACCCTTCCAGCGCCCTCCAAAACCCCCCTCCCAGTAATTCTAGTTGAAATTGAGGACGCAGATATTCTCAACTTTATCACCGGGGGACTGCCTGCTCTGAAAGCATACACTTCGCAACGCGTACGTATCGTTGGCGATTTGCTACTTGCACAACAATTGGAGGATGTGTTTTCCAAGGCGGGTGGGCCTGAGAAGGCCATGAAGTATTTGGAGAGAGTAACCGGGAAAAAGGTTTCGGGCAAGCGCGCCCGTGCCAATTTGTAAATGTTGCAATGCTTGTAGAAGGGAAGATGAAGAGACTATCAAATACATTTCTTCGCCAACGTTTGCGACATTTATAATTTGAGTGTATGTGATACATATATTTAAGCGTTCGAGTAATCCATGTCCATCTAGGAATTCTACGTTCCTGACAATCTACAACCTGCTTTGAATTCCCACATCTTTGCCCAAGATTTTCCCTCGGATGAACTGCACGCACTCTTCGACTGTTGCAAAATGTCAGTTCGCACAAGGAATGTCAAAGGGTCGGGTTTCAAGACTCACCATATCCATCCGGATTCTCCAGGGTTAGCATCTAAAAACCAAAGACGATGAATTCCAGATACAAAAAATATCCAACAGGGCCGGGACACTCACATGCCCCGCATCCTGAACATAGTCATGCTGTGCATTCGGGCACAGTGATGCCAAATGTTGATCCTTTATCCTGTTAACCAGGAGTCAGCCTAAATCCTTGACAGAACGCGAAAACAGGTTTACATACAGGTCATCACCTTCCTTCGCAATATAAATGCCTTGAGCCCATTCAGACTTGGCACCAGTCAAGAAAAGGGATGGGGGAGTGAGTTCATGGAGACGAGAATACGCAGTTAAAGTCGAACCGCAGCCCATGAAAACGGACTAGGAGGGGATTAGCTTATGGAGGTTTCGATCGGACATCGGCGAACTAACCGCTTCCATTGTAGGAGTGCATTTGAGCTCATATCCAGCATCCGTTTTGTAGAAGCCGTGCGTCTGATTTACTATTAGCTTGTTGTAGTAGAATATGACGATACAAAAACGACTAAATACCAGATAAGTATCCAAAGCCTCCTCTGTCCAACTCTGAAAGAATGACTTCGAGGCCAAATTCTTGGCGGCCGCCTCTCGACTCGAAAAGACCGCCTTTCTCCTCATCGCCCCTCTGGTAAACACATCATTCTCCAGAGTAATTGCATACGGATCGCTTGACCCATATCCTCTTATAAAAAACTCTGGTGTGAAAATAATAGGCTCAGCCAAGACAAGTCCTTTGAATGTGCCAGGCCGCATAAGCTCAGTCATGGTGAGCACAGTGCCACCAAACGAATGCCCCAGCCCAACGAGTATCGTATCATCTTTCACATCGGATCTGATGAACTCTAGAATACGTAATGCGTCCTTTGCGCCCGTCCACCAATCGAAGTGGTGTAATTTGGATAGTGTCGCAATGTCTCTATTTAATACTGCTGAATCCCCGTGGTTACGTGCATCCCATGCATACACCGTGCTAATATTTCCTCCAATACGAGAAGAGAACAGACGGGAGATCACAGACTCCCAACCCTCTTTGCAAAGTGAATTGGCATGTGCACAGACTAAAGCGATTTTGGGATTGAGTGCTGGGCGTGGGGTACGGTAGATGTTCAGTGACAGGCGAAGGGAAGGATCGGCTGCTTTCAGTATCCGGGTTGTATGTGGTATTGGGGGCATCTTGAACGGGCAATGGTAGGAGGGGACAAGGAGGAAGGTGGTGAACTCGACATTTCCGTCAATTCCTGATCGCGATGGGTTTGTCATCCGCCGTGAATTTCAAAGCCACATCGGCAATGTAATTTATCCACGATGGTGACGACTTTGTCTTTCTGCGTTCGCAGGCCGCGTCGAAATCACATGGTTAACTGACGAGCAAGTTTCGCGAGCAGGTGAAGAGGAGCTTTACAAAGAAGAAGAGCTTGAGGATATGATAAAAAGGGTTGCAGCCGAAATATAGCAACCGAAAGGTACGGACGTTGGACCATCGCAAGGTCCAAGCGACGTGGATGAGTAATGCAATATATCGCCGTACGTTAGTTCATTCCATGGCCAACGACGTATGCTTGGGAAAGAGGAACTTGCGCAAACATTCACTCTGCCTGGGATCATCCAAGCTCTTACTGCTTCGCGAGCTTTTCTTGATGGATAACATTATTTCTTTTATGACAAGATGATCCGGTCGAGATGGGTATTATCGACGCATATATACAAGCTTCTCTGGAGAGCTATAGTGAGAAGGAAGAGAGTTGGATACGCTACGCGTGTCGGTGCGCATCTCTATCCCTCTCCATTTTCTTCTTTTTTAAGATCATCAAATAAATACGTCAGTGTACCTGCGGTGGATACACCACGCCTGCTATAACTAGTCAAACTACTAGGCGCGGCCCATCACACCAGCACTTTTAGACGGTCAATATTGAATGATCGATGTGGGCGATCAATTAAAGAAGAGAGAACGTAGTCATTGGCTTGATCCCAGTTATCTTTTCATACATTGGCGACATTATCTGGTTGCTGACCCGTCTTTTCACTTATTGCAACCAACTCACGCCCGCAATTTCTCTAAGACGTGTAATATGTGCTATTTACCTGGTCGAGACATCAATTCAGTAGTCTGCAGTCAGCAACTAATCTCCGCCTTTTCAAGGCTGCCGTTCTCTATGTATTCAAGGAGTGTAGCGCGTGGGTTACAAGCGGGCCCTTTTGCATAGGGTTAGAAAGTCGAGGATAGACTTGCTAATCCAGAAATAGGTGAGAACTAGTTGTAGTGTCAAGGATAGGGGATACGTATTGGCGTAAATCCACCTCCTGCGAACTATGCACATTCGGTTGTATAGAACAATGATTTTTCAATACCCATAAGCGGCATTAGACTTTGCAACATCAGCATCTGTAACATTTCCCCCCGGCGCAATCCAATCCACAGCTTCCTCTTTTTCCACCTGTTCATGTTCTTCAACCTGCGCTTGGGTTAATACGCCGTAAACCCTTCGTCGTTTCGTCGGACCTCTTTCTGGCTTTACATTTGACGTAGTGTCTGGTTCTTTCCTTTTACCATTGCCCGTGAGTGGTGGTTGTGGTGTGACTAGACCGTACTTTGGTGGCGGAATGTCCTCGGCATCATCCGTGGTTTTGTGTTCCTGTGATGATGGAAGCATCTGTTGCACAGCCGGGGTTTGAGGTATTGATGCGGGTTCAGTCAATGGCTTCGTCTCTTTTGCATACGCGGGTTGGGTAGTTTGTGTCGCTGCGGGCGGAGGTAGCGGCAAGCCGATTGAACTTGGCGCCACCAGTTTAATTAGCTTGTTCAACCGTTCAACTTCCTATTCTCATATGATCAGAATTAGCAGATTGCATCACAAGCCAGAAGAGACAGTTTGCCATCCCACCTTTTGCAAAGGTGGTATCTTCCTTTTCAACGTTTCTTTAGCTTGTGATGCTTCTTTGCTGTGCAAGGCAAGCATAACTTGATCAAGCTCGTCTTGGTCTGCGTCTCCATCAGCTTTGGATTCTGCGTCTGCCTCCACCTGTCGTTGAATATCTGCAATCTCAGCTAGTACATCATCTCGCTTCTTGATGAGAGATTCGTAAGTTTCGGCTTTGGCAGGCGCACTTTTCTTCGGTAAGGTTTTCGATTTTTCCGCTTATTGTAATGGGCATACATGAGCGTCGCACAAGGAGCACAACTTGGCAGCATGATGTGGACTCACAGCGTTTGGTTCGATCATAAAATGAATCCTCTGACTCGTCCTCATCTCCGAGAAGCATTTTCATACGATTTCTTTCTACAGGAATCAGGTGCTTGAGACCCGAGTTTTGCCAATACCTGTTTCAAGACTAAAGAAACGTACCTGCTTCAGCCTGCTCCGCCCTATTCGACCGCAAAACGCCCCGCTTATCCAGTTTGATACAGGCATCCAAAGCCGCATCGTTCTCCGCCTCCTTCTTCCGGCGTCCGTGCCCCACGCCCTGAAGCGCAGCCCCATATCCCACTTCAACTGGGAGTTCGATCCTAGCAACATAGCCCCGGTCTCGTCCATGCCCTTCCTCCTCGACCCGAAATTCCATATCATAACCACGTGCTTCCAACCATAAGCGCAAAGCCTTTCTCGGATCGGCGTAGTAGTATGCGTTTTCATCAACGGCCGTATTATCATCCTCTGGCAAGTCATATTCGACTGGTTGGTCTTCTTCTGCGGCGTCTTCTCCGAACCCCCTGCAAAGATTTTGAGGGTGAGGTAATGCAGTGTTACGAAGCAGGCCAAAGCAGGGCGTACCATGTCACGCCAGTGCTTTCTGCTGGTACAAGCTGCTTGCGCGACGCAGGGGCACGTTTTATTTCTTCCACTTGCTCTCCCTCTCCTTGGAATATGTATGTGCGTGAACTTGCTCCAAACCGTAACATATCTGGTCAATCACCGTATGAGCAACCCTTCGAGAATAGCAAACATCACCCGAGCATATACCTCCCACCCGTAGCCGTTGATAAGAGCCTTTTGGAAGTTCGCTCTACCGACGACACAATTCATCATAGATCAGATAAAATGCTATGATTCGCTCGAATGGACAGCCTGCTCACTTTGTTTAAAAAGGTTCCATGGGTGCTCCCCAAGTCATATACATATGCCGTGCCTGTCCTCTAAAATGTCAGTCCCATTATTCATCATGGAGAAGTAGGATTTCTCATACTCACCATCTCCTTTGAACTGAATCACCGCGTGGTATCGTGATATACTCTAGACACAATAGAGCATGCAATCAGCGGAATCCGGCCAACCGTCTTTAATAATGCGACGTTAAGAACGAACCATACCGCATGCTCCAACTCGATATCGCAGATGGGTAGACGACCTAGCCAATCGTTGAAGGACACTGTACATCGTATATCAAATTGGTTGCAAACTTACCAACAACAAGCATGGGCTTCGATATTGATGGCGTTCGCTGTATAATTTGTCCACCCTTCAAGACCTAAATCCCTAAGTTAGTGAGAAAGTCATTCATTGTTAAAATCTACAAGCCCGTTCTCACCTCAAAATATCGTTCCTCTTTCGGTGCTGCAGACCATTCGGGCGGCTCGTAGTTCAAGGGCGGTGCTTCAGGACGAGATTGCGGTGCTCTCCCAATCGTTTGAGGTGCACCATCCCCTTTTTTCTGGACTCCGGCATTCTCCGTTGAGGTCTCTGTGAGTTTGGACGCAGGCAAATCCGGCTTAACAAAGTCGTCGGTAGCTTCCCCTTTGGTGGCATCCTCTGATTCAATTGCCGTTTCATGAACTGGTGAAATACCCGACTCTGCTGTGACTTTCGAAGCCGGCAACCCTGGAACCGCGAATTTCGGCGACGACATTGAAGACGGCCCCTATCCAGATCACTTGATCTGGCAGTGCAGCTCAGGAATAACGATGAGCTTACCTTGAGTAGCCACGTGACACACCAATCAATACTTCAAGCAGGGTTGATGACCTGACATGATATTGCTTTCAACTTAACATCGGAAAAAACTGCAAACTCCTTGTGTGAATCTTAAAAGTGCTGTCCAATATTCAGTGAAGTCTCCTTCATTAACATTCATAATGTCCTGAGTCTTCACGTCCGAGTCGCAAGCCATCCAAAAATGTACGTTTACAAAAAGGTACTAGGTGCAATTTGCCGTGTACAATACTTTTACCATATCATCACCATAAAGGATAACGTATCTTGTAAAGAGAGTTATATTCGAGTCAGCGTAGAATTATTACACAGCTGTACATCTATCGAAATGGCCCACCGAAATATAGTCAACAGCGACTCAATCTATTTTCTACAGTATTGACTACATATGAGATCTAGCTAAAACACAAGAGTTCAAAAAACTTTAGAGGATTCCATTCAGAACGGCTAACGCGGCAGCGCTCATGACGACGAATGCAATGCCCGTTTTCGCATTCTTGCGGGAGCCGGACATGGGGCTGATAGTGACGGTATTATCAGAAGAAAGGTGGTCCAAGGTTGTGTTACCTCGCAATGGATGTATCGAGGTGCAACGACCCTCATCGAGGACGTAGAAGTCGTTTTTGGGCTGCGTAACAATCAGGCAAGTGCAGTTCCGGGCTAAATTGATGGTCGTGCATGATCCGACAACGGTAGACTGAATAAAACCAGTGCAATTTGGCTGCTCGAAGAAAGTGATGTTCAGAGACATTTGGTTGGAGGGAAGGCCTGCAGTCGACTTAGTTCTTTATGGATTGTTCGACTTTACTTACGGATTTGTCGAACTTTGTAATTCTTTTTCCAAATTCTCGACGCACGCGCTGAACCTTTATGCCCAAAGTAGACTATGAAAAAAGCGGCCCACTTTTTTGCGTAGGTTATCGTTGTTCCTGCAGTTGGTTCGTGATCTCTGGCTTCTGATGCTGTCTGAAGTTTAGCGAATTTTCTACGCACGCGCTGGACATCTACATCTCAACTATTGCTATAACAGCATATCGCAGTATGTACGGATGCCCCGCTTGTTATACTGCAGTATGAAAGGCTTATGTGGGTCAACGCTAGTATGTACTGGATTCAAAGAGACAATATGGGATGGGACCCAACGTTTTGAATCCAGCATCTGGATGCCAAACGACAGGATTGGCATGGTTTCGACTTACACAAGCATGGACAACATGTGGTGCATTCGCCGCCCGTTTAAGATACTTTCATACAATCATGTGAATTTTTTTTACAATGATACACAAGGCAATAGGCGGATGCACTCTGAGTCTTTGCAGGATCGGTACAGTAACGTCGTCGGACCCCTCGTTGGTGGGCTCGGAGGTATCACCAGTAAGAGATACACCATTCCATGTTGCAATATGATGGATGCGTGCGTTTACACAAGGTATGTCAGACCAAGGTCCAGTAGACGCATCCCACAAGCGTCTATTAATCTTGACATCAACGCTGGTCGACTCAGGTACCAACATTAGTAAAACAGTTGCAAGCGGGATAGCAGATTCGATCAAAATCATCGAGTCGAATACGTCTGGGTACGTCTCGAGCATTCAATACAACGAGAAACTTCTCTTCTATAATTGACTAACCCCGATCTGGGCATGAACATTTGACGAAGCCTAAAGACATTATCATTACCTGCAGGTATAGGGACTTCTGGTCATGGAGATTCATGTATTTGATGACTTTTTCAATACCCATTATATAGCTTGCGGATGGGATGAATGATGTTCACGAATACATGAACAAACGTTACTTTCATGAGTGAGTCAATACGAATATGTGCTGTGACGTTCCCGTAGGTAAGACCATCGATCCTCCAGGTTGGAGGTCTCTGGAGTACCGGTGTACAGTTCCAGAGTGAGTTGCAATGTTCGGATGCTTCCTCAAAGGACGTCGCGTCCTTGGGAGGAATTCCCAATCGTCACTGAGCACCATTTCCATAGCCCTCCTGTAACCGTTCGAGCGGCATGGTGGATGATGGCGGGGATGCTTTTATAGCGAGTAACGTGTGGACAGAAAGGATGGAGTACATTCTTGAAGTGCAACGCGGAAGTCCTTTCTGATTTGATTATAATACATTCGGTAGAATCCAAAGATATCGTATGTTGTGTGTGTGTGTCCGTCAGAGATTTGGCGTGGATATCAGTGCATTTCTGGTCTTTTTGTGATCGTTGGCGTGCACTTTTGTGACTGTTTCTGCTGAAAGTACGTTTTCTTGGAATGGTATGCGATGGCAATGTCATATAACAGCACATTCATCTCTTCCAAAGTGTAAGTTGACATCCTTCCGAATGTATGTAACCTGCGGGGGGGGGGGGGGGGGGTTTTTTTTTTTTTTTTTTTTTTTTTTTTTTTTTTTTTTTTTTTTTTTTTTTTTTTTTTTTTTTTTTTTTTTTTTTTTTTTTTTTTTTTTTTTTTTTTTTGTGGGGGGGGGGGGGGGGGGGGGGGGGGGGGGGGGGGGCTTGTTATGCTCGAGCGTGTGGATATGTGTGCACATCATTTTCCAGAGCTTGCACATCCTGCACTGGCTTTCCCAGCACGGTGTTCAATACAAGTACAGGCAAATCAGTATCCTCTAGCAGAGCAATGACCGTGGCTTTCGGCTGCAATTTCCAGTCATGACATCATGCTTCGATGATCGAACATGCTTAAATTCCTACCCAGTCGACTTACTGTCCTCGCAACTTGACGACTAAAGTAGCTACCACCGTTCGTAATGCCTGACCAACCTTCACAAGAGATGCATCGAGTACGTCTCTGTCTCCTTTCATTGAAATCCTATCGGTGTCGTACTCAGACGGCCTTTACATATAGCATAAAATGACTGTGCAGCACGCAGTCAACGCGGTTATCCGCCAAATTCGTGGCTCTGAAAAGGACTCTGAAGCACATCAGGTCTTGAGAGAGTATAAGGGTAATGTGCATGGTGGCGGATCTAATCGGCTGAATTCGACTCCCACTATAGAGGTAGTATATACTCCGTATGAGTCCTAGATCCCTAAGGGATACGAATGCTAATATGGGCGCATTCACTTAGCACCCGTCGAACACTGGTGTGATTTATGTGATGGACAGGTGCTTACGATCATTTCAGTCTGATTCACGATCTGGCTTTCTCGATATTAACGAGCTTTCTGAAGGGCATCCAAGAAAGGCTGGTCATCTGAAGATCAAACCTGGGGAAACTTTGGCCAGGTGCGATTTTGGCTGCGATGGTCCAACAAGGTAAAGCCTCTCATTCAATTTATAGGGAGCGCCCGAGGTCGGTCATATTGAAGGTGCACCAGAGAAACCAATGCAATTGCATCTCAAAGAGGAAGAATTCGAATGTGAGTAATTGGAGTATCACTGACCATCAGGAAAGCTGATACAGTCGTGGTAATCCACTTGACTTCTCCCTGCCAGATGCACCCGTGTCTGGCGTCAGATCCTTAAGAGAGGCAGTTGCAAACCTCTACAACGTCCGTTACCGACAAGAAAAGCAATCCAAATATACTTATGAAAACGTGTGCATTGTCCCCGGAGGACGAGCTGGGCTGACAAGAATTGCAGTGGGTAATTGGCGACGCGAATGTCGGATTTTTCCTGCCAGAGTACACTGCATATGAGCAACTTTTAGGGGTACGATTATTGTAATGAATGTGACTCTGCTTGTTTGGAAGCTCATGATTTTGCAAGATATTCAAGCGATTTGTACCTATCCCGACGCCCCTTCACCCGGAGACTGGATTTCATGTATCTCCCGAGTTTCTACGCCAGGAGGTAGCAGATCGTGGCCTGGGCGTCATCGTCTGCAGCAATCCCGCAAACCCCACTGGACAAATGGTTGAGGGAGACGAGATGAAAGAATGGATTCGGATAGCAAAAGAACATCACACTACACTAGTGTTGGATGAGGTGGGTCATCATGGGCACTTAGAAGAAACCTGTCCACAAGATTTGACATTTCTGCCACGGCCGTTCAGTTTTACAGCCATTACATTTACACCAACGGCCCAGAAAATTTTGGACGAACAGTGTCCGCTGTTGAACACATTGAGGACGTCGACAAAGACCCTGTAATTATGTACGCGTGGAATGCCATCATGTGGGCAGAGATAGGAGCTCATCTTATTTCTTCGTAGGGTGGATGGTCTCACCAAAAACTTTCGACTTCCTGGTTGGCGAGTGTGCTGGGTAATTGGACCGAAAGACGTTATTTCGTCCTTGTCATCTGCTGGATCGTTCATGGATGGAGGGGCAAATCATGTTCTTCAACAAGCGGCTGTTCCCCTTTTGGAGCCCAAACGTGTACTTTCAGATGCCAAAGCGCTGCAGAGACATTTCCTCGCCAAGCGAAACTATGTGATTGGTAGATTATCACAGATGAATTTGCCAGTTATTAACCCGCCGAAGGCAACCTTTTATATATGGCTGGATCTGCGCCCGCTGCCGGAGGTGAGTTGGAGACGGTTTGGGTGAAATCATTCCGCTTTATTAAGGTCATCTCCATCACTGTAGCCCCTGAACAATGGGCTTGCCTTCTTTGAAGAAGCATTGGACGAGAAAGTCATTGTGGTTCCGGTAATGTGTTGCACTGAATCCATTTCTGAAAGACATGAGAGCGTCCTCTCATCGTGAATTTGTTGTTCTCGTTCTATCATGTATTAACAGGGCATCTTCTTTGATATAAACCCCGGCCGCCGACGTGAGCTTTTTGACAGCCCTTTCCATCACTACATTCGATTGAGTTTTGGACCTCCCATGGATCAACTTGTGCGAGGTCTTGATGGAATTGAGCGATTATTGATCAAGCATAAGTTTTTGATGGCACCTGGATCAATTGGCTAGAATATTCATCGTGTATACATGTATTTTGCTATGAGGAAGCAGCAAGATCTATTACATCATTCCCAAATGCTGTTACTTCCGTCCGAGTGGTTTTCACTCCTCATCCGAATCTTGCTCATCGGACAACATTTTGACATACTTGTGTGCAGGGACATACTTCCCTTGAGCATTGACCAGCCACTCTTCATGAACCCACTCTACTGGATACGTCATCTTATGGGAACCATTATATTCGATCACGAGCAGAGGAGACCGTCAAAATCGCTGTCATCGTCTTCTTCAATCATGGTGCCAGTGATCCGTCCATCCAAATGGTTTGGTGGTGACGTCCCAGACCTGTCCAGCATGCGTACCTCCGTGCCAGTTCGGAGAAGACCGGGTCCTAGAGAGGCTGCGGGAGGTCGAACTGCTTTGCTCATCCGAGCTTCTTTTCGAGCCTCATTGTTGAATTCTCTAAAATCAAGACAACAATAGGGACACCACTCATTATGATGAACTGCGCAGACGGTGATACTTGCGCCCTCGTCGCTCTCAATTATTGCAATGTCAGTCATGGCTGGCAAGCCGGCAGGCTTGCGATACGCACCACTGCGCCACTGATCGCTACGCCACCGGTTGGAGTGCAGCAAAATTCCAATTGAAATCGACGTTTACCATTACAAGGCCGTGACCACTGGTCCATTGCATGCAGACGAGTGCACCAACGATATATAGAAGGTCGTTGATCTTATCTTGTTGAATAATCAGTAAAACATGGCTCCCATTCCACTCCCACCACCTTCCTCCCGCTTGGGAACGCTACAAACCCTTCGCTCCGCGATCCACAAAGCGAGTACTGGTGTCGAGCTCCTCCGACCTATCACACCCTCCATAAGCTCCCGCCGCCAAAAGCTCTTGACGCATTATCCACCTGGAGTCGATTCCACCAAACTGGCCTCTCAGGACCCTTCGTTGGGAACATTGCAATTGGTGGATGTGTGGCAGCAGATGAAGGTTGCCAGGGAGGAGGAGATGACGAAGAGGGGCAAGCCTCCAAGGGTGTCTGGTAAGCTGATTAATTGAGAGCACACTGCTGGCGTAGTTGTTTTCTCATCCAGTCCGTCCAGTTTTGACAGGGAAAGCGAAGCCGCCACAGGCTGATGGCACAAAGAAGGGCAAAAAGCGGAAGTAAAATATATGGGGCTGCAACTGTATTAATATATTGCACTATCACGCGGAGCGAGCATGAATGATCCCAGGCGATTATCCCAAACCTCCCCGATTGTTGTCCTTTCCGCTCACCGTCTCAAGTGTATTTCGTACCCGTTCTAACACAGCTTCCGGCGAAGCAGCTTCCAACATATCTGTTATATCGCGATAAACTTCCCATAGATTTGAATATTTTGGAATGGGTGCCTTTTCGAATATTCGGTTAGGACCATGAGTACGAATAGAAAAGGCCTGGCACGATGACGCTTACTCTCTCTATCTCTTTGTTTTTACCAACTCCGGATACACTGTGAAAGTGGGCTTCGGTCTTGTCTATCAGTGACATCAGATACCGCAATTGGTGCCCTTCCTGGTTCGTCCAGCTCGAACGTTCCGCGACATCACTCAATATCGCCGAAATTATGACGTCCACCAGAATGCCCATAGACTTCAGATACATCTCAAGTGGCATTATAGGCTAAAATATGATTTACTTCCCGATTAAATCACGCACTCAGAACGGATTTCTTATCAACGACATACCTTCCATGCTTTCACTAGTCCATTCAGATGATAAAGTGCTGCTTTGATCGCCTTCTCAACCTGCTCACAGCGCATATCGTCGGAAAGGCTGCCAAAACCACCCGCTTCGGCTAATCGAGCCAAGAGTTCGTCTCGCTGTTTGCGCTACAACACAAAGGAAAGGGATAAACACCGGGATCCATTTGTGCAGAAGTTGCGCACCCTACCAATTGGTTTCTAAAATGACCTTCGCCCAATTTGCGATAACTTGGCACCATATCCAGAAACGTTCCCATTTGTTTTAAGGGATACGGAAGAAGTGTGCTATACTTATACCCCATCGCAAGAAGATGAAAGCATATATACTCGCAATCATTATAGAAGAGCATTGTTCGTCCGGGAATATTCTCTAGTGAATCAGCATGATGGACTGGTATGACCGCGCGGTAGCAGTCAAAAATATCTCGAGCACAGTAAAAGGCTTCGATTTTGCTATGATTAAAGAATCAGTTGACTGGTCAACAAGTAAGCGGTCAATTGAACAGTCACCAGCCATACCTGCTGTCATCGGCAGTTGCAACACTCTCAAGGGTTTGGTGAGCCAGCTCAACCAATGCCTGCGCTTGTTTGCTTACGTGACATGTTGGCAACTTGAATCTCGCTTCTGCCAGTTCTAGCCCGTCTTTACCGCCAAGTTTAGCGGCAGCCTTAGTCTCATCCATTTCCTTCCCCGCTTTAGTCTCACTGGTGACGGTAAATATATCACCTGTAGGATGGCTGTTCAATCATAAATGCAGCCTGGTGCTCAATAGTGTGATATCCTCACCTCGTTCCAACTCTCCAGGAACCTCGACTGTATTCTGGTCGTCGCTTTGTAAGATATCACGAACTAGCATAAGTAAGTCTGCTCGCCTCTTCTGCGCATAATGCTGGTTGACTCGCACGGTGAAATCCAGTAGATCGTTTTGGTCTTTTTGAAACATGCCTGTCCAAAATGAAAGTATGAGGTGCTGCATATATGTTCAAGATCTCTGTGAAAAGGGGCACTTACCGAGTTTTTTCATGTTTTCATCAAACCCTCGTATCTCGATGACAAGCTCATGATACTTGCTCAGTGCATCTGGATCTTCAGGGATGGACGGCATGAGGCACTCGCTGAGAACCTTGGACGCAAGCTCTGGCGACCAGCTATCCGCGAAGGTCTGGATAGGATCACAAGCGCCACTGGAGCTGCTGCCGCTAAACACGGTTTCCTTCAAGAATTGCGCGAGCTTCAAGAGCTTGTCAAATACCATTGGCAGGTATTCTGACAAGTTCCATGATATTAGACCTTCCATGAGATATTGCTGGTAATCTATTTATCGTACCTTCGGTCTGTCTTGCTTCTGTCTTTGCTACTCCAGAAGGAGGACCATATCGAATTGTCGACGCAATCTTTGTCCTATTCAAGGTAAGTTCCAGGCTTGGATCCCTCATGATTGGCATGGCCAGAGTCGCGGTGATCCGCCGAGATAAACGCCTCATGGCGCCTTCCAGTGAGTTCATTTTCGCCATTGCCAACTTAACGTCTTCATGATTGATGGGACTATCAAAATAGGTCCTGGCTATGGTAGCTATTGCAGTGATAGTCAGTCTTGTCTTGTTGGCGTACTTAAAACAACGATTCGCCCTTACCGAGAAGACGTGAAGTTATTTTCAGCTCTGAGTAGTCATCGTGTGATATGAATACATAAGCTACGGAAAATAGCTCCTCGAGTCTTTGCTGCAAGTGAGCGCGCTTTGAAGTGACTTCTTTCTATTTCAACCGTTAGATTTCCTGAAACATACTAGGGCATGGTCTATGTAATAGTACCTTCAAGGCGTTGAGTACCTCCGGTGGACAATCAGCGTCGTCTTTTAAGCTAACAAGTCGTTCAATCAAGGATCCCTTTACCAGTAAAAATTCAGTTATGTTGTAGTTCTCATTTTCGACGTCGCAGTCTGGGTTGTACCATTTCCATCACTGAATCAGCGGCGGTAGTCATTTCCCCACTCTCCACTAATTGATCAAAACCTTGCAATTCGACATGCAGCTATATAGTATGGAATAACATCTGAGTGATTACTGGCGATTATCTCAGAACACCAAAAATTCTTCTGACCTTTGTTATCGCTTCAAGAAGACTGATAGTTTTCAAATTCAATTCCCTCTCTCGACTGGCCACAGCCTTTGCTCCACCCAATAGAATGTCAACCATGGAAGTTCATACAAGGGAAAATGATTCTACCTCAGCGGCCGAGTACCATGTACCGTCGTTCCCTTAGGTGATGCCTCTATCTGTTCTGCAAGAGCGGCGATTTCATCTCTCATATCGAATCGGTATTGATAGGAGTTTACAAAATCTTTATAGTAGCTATGCGAAATTTCAGTTGAGAGCAACAACAAAACGAATTGTTGGCTACACTAACCTGATGATAGTCAAAAATACATTGCTCTATTTGAGACGGGGCGAGAAGAGTTGTCAGCGACTAGTGCGATCGCGGCTTCCCGAGTGCATCATACTTTGAGACTCTCCAATTGTTCCTCCAACGGTGCATCCACCTTTCCTGACAGCAACCGCGAAAGTGAAGATTCCTGTCGACGCCCATAATGGGAAGGGATTTCTGAGGCTGCAAGCATGTTTGCTCCCACACACACTTCTACTCTCAACGAAGTGAATTCAGGAAACCTCAATGAGGGAAATGTCCGACCACCTGGACCTTATTTAACCATTTATGGAAACATTATGAAAATGGGTCGATCCTAATCAGCAAATTCCTGCGAGATAGGTTTTGTCTTGGCCGAGTATGTGTCCACCGCATGTCCGATTAGTATATTGATATCTTTAAGGCAGCTGGCTAACACGTCCACTGCCTTGATCTGTAGTCCAACAAGTGTAATTTGTTTATATATTTGCATTGTACACAGACCTCCCAAGCACCACCAAAGCCAACACCACGCTCCTTAACGGTTGGACTTGGCAACACGCTCCAACTCGTCCTTCTTCTTGATAGCGTAAGAGTTGGAAGAGCCCTTAGCAGCGTTGATGAGCTCATCAGCAAGGCACTCAGCGATGGTCTTGACGTTACGGAAAGCAGCCTCGCGAGCCTGAGATACAGACAGATGAATATCGCAAGAGACATTACCAAAGGTCTATATAGTAAAGCACTTACGCCAGTGGTCAAAAGCCAGATGGCTTGGTTTACACGGCGGAGAGGGGACACATCGACGGCCTGACGACGTACGGTACCCTGCGAACCAATACGGGTGGAGTCTTCGCGGGGTCCGGTGTTGATAATGGCGTCAACCAAAACCTGGACGGGGTTCTGGTCCGTCAAGAGGTGGATGATCTCGAACGCGTGTTTAACGATGCGGATGGTCATAAGCTTCTTTCCGTTGTTACGACCGTGCATCATCAGAGAGTTGGCAAGACGCTCCACAATGGGACACTGTCCGACATGTTAGGAACGAGAATCCGGCAAACAATCCCCATGTCATGTACGAACCTGGGCCTTACGGAACCGCTTTTGTTGGTACCGTCCAGCAGTGTGGGGCGAGTACACGGGGTGTTGCATGACCATCAGGTAGTCCTGTATCCAAAATCGAGACTCCATCAGCATGTCGTCCTCACGTCCAATCGCTCATAAATGGCTTCCGATACTCCCGTCCCCACAGCAAAATGCACCGCTACACTAGATAAGCACCTGAAGAGATATGTCACGGATTTCAACACCTTCGTAGCTGTAGTAGTATCCCAAAAAACGTCAGTTCCAAAGTTCCAAGTCCACCCCTAACCCAGAACCCTCTGCTCATGCATACCTCCACTGAAATCAGAAATACTACAGTCAGCAAAATCAAATACGCAAACAATAAGCAAGCCTTCACACACCTTGTTGTACAGAAGGATCTCTCCAGTCTGCTCAACGGCCACCTCTTCTGGGTACTGGTCGGCCATGGTTGCGTTCTGCAAATGTTCAAATGACCCGGTCAGAAATGGTGATCACATTCGAAGTGTCCACTCCACAGCAACAAATCGAGTTTGCCGCTCTCCCAAGACGAACGAACGATCGAGTAACATTCTCTACGACCGACGGATGGATGGATGGATGGATAGATGGATGACTGGACGACACTTTACCTTCCTTCCTGTGATGGACAAACGGCGAAAAGGGAAGAACTCGACGCTATGCTCAAAGTCCAATGTCAAGACCAGAAATTCTTGTGTAACATCCTCTGTATTCACGTGCTACTGGTCACGTGTGACTAAACTTCGTGGTTCAAGTTTAGACAGACTTCACAGTTCGGGTTCCGAGGAAGACGAATAATGTTCAAACGCAATCAGAGAGGACATTTGGGCCTTGGAGCCAGTAGAAATGGTGCAGGCAATGGAAGGGGTCTCTGGGATGATGACGACGAGGCTGCATTTAATGAGCCGGAACGACCGGCGAAGCGCAGGATGCTTGATCTTGATGATGATACTGCCAATAGCAATCATCCTTCTGGAGAAGAAACAACGACGAAGGAAGGCTTTCATTCAGCTGGTGCTGCTGAGGAGGTGGATGAGCTCGATGCATTCATGGCTGGTATTAATGCAGAAATCCAGCAACAAGGGCAGGTAGAGGAGAAGGCGAAACCAGGCCCAACACGTCGCGACGACTTCGAGGAAGAGGATTTTGTGGAGAGCTATGTCAAGCACATGAAGAAAAAGGGCATAGAAATTGGCAAAAATGGTCCTGTTGCACAGCAGGACGATGTGGATTCGGACGAGGAAGTGTATGCGACTGCCCGCGCTGTTGATGCTGCTCTGGCGGAAAATGACGAAGGATTAGGGGACAATGCTCTGGGAGATATGAAAAGAAGAGAAATCGAACCGTTACCTGCTGTAGATCATTCAAAGATTCAATACCCTGAGGTTGAGAAGGATTTTTACGAGGAACATTCAGATATTGCCGCGCTGAGTGAGGCAGAAGCATGGCAGATCCGCCGAGACCTAGACATGCGAGTGTCAGGACATGACATAGCCAAGCCGTGCATCTCATTTGCGCACTTTGGCTTTGATGACTCCTTGATTGACGTTATCCGCAGGCACGGATACACTGAACCAACGGGCATCCAGCGGCAAGCGATCCCAGTAGCGCTTAGCGGAAGGGACATTATTGGCATTGCAAAAACGGGCAGTGGAAAAACTGCCGCGTTCATATGGCCCATGCTGGTGCATATGATGGATCAAGAGGAGTTGCAGAAAGGGGACGGACCCATCGGTCTAATTCTGGCCCCAACTCGAGAACTCGCACATCAAATATATCTCGAGGCGAAAAAGTTTGCCAAAGCCTACGGTCTGAAAGTTGGTGTTGTGTACGGCGGTGCGTCAAAAGGTGAACAATTCAAGGAACTACGGGGGGGAGGGATCGAGATTCTTGTTGCCACTCCGGGAAGGTTGATTGACCTGGTGAAAATGAAGGCAACAAACCTCCGCAGAGTTTCCTACCTGGTTTTGGATGAAGCGGATCGTATGTTTGATCTCGGATTTGAGCCACAAGTCCGGTCCATTTGTAACAACGTCAGACCCGATCGACAAACCCTGCTCTTTAGTGCAACCTTCCAAAAGCGAGTGGAACGCCTGGCGCGAGATGTGCTCACCGAGCCCGTGCGAATAAGCATTGGTGGCGTCGGTCAAGCTAATACGGATATCACACAAATTGTACAGGTGCTTGAAGACGATGGATATAAGTGGGGCTGGCTTACGCAAAGGCTTGTCAAGTTCACAGTGGACGGGAGCGTACTGGTTTTTGTGGGCAGAAAAACGGGAGTTGATGAACTTGCCGCAAATCTGAAGGCTTCTGGATTCGAATGCAGTCCGCTACATGGAGATATGTTACAACACGAGCGAGATAAAGTCATCCATGACTTCAAGGCCGGGAAGGTGAAACTTCTGGTGAGCACAGATGTAGCAGCCCGGGGATTGGATATCAAATCTATCAAAACAGTGGTTAACTATGATGGTAAAGTATTTGAAATATATTGGAAGACACCAGTTCGAGAGCTTATATATGCTTTTATCACCCGCAGTGGCACGCGATATTGATTCACATGTTCATCGCATCGGGCGAACCGGTCGAGCGGGTGAGAAGGGCACAGCGTATACGATGATTACACAAAAGGACGACAAGTTTGCCGGGGAGCTGGTCCGAAACTTGGAAGACGCTGGGCAAAAGGTCCCTCCAGAATTGCTGACGCTAGCGATGAAGAATGGCCGCTTTAGAAAAGGACGAGAGCGAGGTGGTGGACGTGGGCGAGGAAGAGGACGGGGAAGAGGAAGGGGGAGGGGTCGTGGAGGGGCCGGATTTGGCGGCGGAATCGGACATAGGGGAAGCTTTGGTGGTGGCAGTAATCCAAATCTTGCGCCGATAGGCAACCGGGGACATGTGGGCATAGGTGGCAACCCGGACTCCAACCATCACTCACGTACAGCAGAATCTGGCCCCAACCGTGGGGTCGGAGGAATGAAATTCACAGCATTTCAGCGAGCATCGTCGGCGCAAGGGAGTTCAACGTCATTTGTGGGAACTGACAAGAATGGAGGTGGATCGACCTCTGAACGCAGACGGAGGTGGGATGAGCAGTAGTGTCATATTTCTGTGACTTACGCGTCACTCCCGCATTGAATTTTTAATATACCCGACTGCTGGGCTGTCACTACATTCGGATGCGTGTCCCCCATATCGTGCGGGGCCAGAGTGTTGTCGCTCCTTTTTTTAACGCTTAATTTAATGGATGCGCTTCTTGTATTCTAATATTGCCCCATCAATCTATATTTATAACACGAGGCACGAGGCTTTAGCTATCCTATCTACTTTCCTCTCAGTGTTTTGCATTCCGTGAATCTTCCGGATCGTCTTCTCTATTTCGCTTACAACTCACAACTGGGACTACCTCTATATAAAACTCTTCAAGGTCTGCAGGATTTACCACCCAACTCTGGAACTTTTGACCAAGCAGCGCTGCCTTGGCGGTTTGATAAGACGTATTTGCACGTTTTACATGTCGGTATGAGTGTCGCGAGAAATCTATTTTTCTATTGTGAAGCAAATATTCAATTACTTTCGGATCATAACGACGATACATAAAACGTACCCTAGGGGCACCGGAAGCTCGTCCACAGGAATGATCTCCAGAAGACTGCGGAATTCTTCGAAAAGCAGCGCTTTACATATTAAAGACCTAGAAACAGATATGAGAGGTCATTTGCGGATTTCTCACCGAATAACTTACCGCGCCTTAGCACTCCACGTTCCATCTTTTGCGGCAAAACCTTGCCGCCGGCCATTGGTGATCGCTTCAGAATCACTCGGGTGACTTGCATTCCAGGCGATAGCTGGAGGTCCTAGAGAGTTTTAATCACGTTGCTGATAATGTAAGGTGGCAAACGATAGTCAGACGTACATGTATCCGCAGGAATCGGCTTAATTTTATGGCGGCTGGACACATTGGTCTTGCTCCAAAAAAAATCACGACTTGTCGCAAAAAGCTTGGGTCGGGCAACTCTATAAGGTGCAGGAAGGTCTAGCCCAAATGGCGACGGTCATAAACAATGATCGGGCAGATGGGTCGCATGGAATTCGCGGCCTACCATATATTCCACTAATTCTCTCGCAGAACGCCCGCTCCATGGCCTCGCCATCATACAGATCCCCTACTACGATAGATTCCAAATACAGAGGTTCGATAAAATAAGATAGCACACCGCCACCAAGACCTAGGACATTCCACCTGGCTATCTTATCGCTACATGGTCCATAGTTTGAGACGTTTCTGAACTCATGCACATTAGAATTCGTTGGACGCACCGACCTACAAGACATCGATAATGTCGGCTCCGCATCGACACGCCCCGGCTTGGTACGCAGCACTCCCATGGAGGTGATATCGGCTCTGCCGCGCAACACTTTGTTTGAACTAGGAGCGATAACCATGGTGGCTCCAGGCCCTTCGGTTTTCTTCTCGAGGAACATCAATGCCTTGATTTCGTTCTCTTTTCTCTCTTCCTCTGTTTGACTCTTGAGAAGAGCTGCCATTGAAGCGTCGCCACCTAAAGGAGACTTCAGCCAACCTCCTCCGATGACATATTTTACAATCGCTTCGAATACTTACATGCAGACTGAGATATATACATGTGAAAACTTATCCCTTCCGCGAGCTGAAAACTCCTGTCCTGCTGTCCCTTCCTTCTAACAAGGATAGACGGAAGGCCTTTCATAGCGTTTAGACCTTCGGTGTAAAGGTATCTGCAAAATGGCTGGTCAATACAATTCAGACAGTGCCTTAGTAAAGACCTTCACCAACCTAATAAAGCTCCGCCGGCATAGCACCTCTGCGTGGCTATCATTTATACAACTACCATCCTTGACAAGTTGGCGTTTATTCAAACACTTGAGGCCTGTCCTTTCCGTATGTTCAGCATGAACGCTCTCCAGGTCGCAGGCAGAAGGTTATGTTGCTCACCCTATTGCAACACACTTTAAGTGTGCGTCCTTGTCTTCTTGAGTGTGAGGTATGGATTCTGGTTCAGGTTTCACTCTGCAGT
The DNA here is from genome assembly GCA_006535965.1 of Spizellomyces sp. 'palustris'. Taxonomy (NCBI): domain Eukaryota; kingdom Fungi; phylum Chytridiomycota; class Chytridiomycetes; order Spizellomycetales; family Spizellomycetaceae; genus Spizellomyces; species Spizellomyces sp. 'palustris'. The sequence goes on along the minus strand of QEAR01000069.1, from coordinate 65,362 downwards.
TTTACCTTGAGCTCTTTGCAACTGGACAATGCCCGCCAATACTGTCCACTCTGGCTTTTTACCGCGAACAGTCGGTTTTCCTTTCTTTGGTATACCATCAAAGCATTTCAAAACTCTATCCGCGACGGTGTCCGGCCAGCTGTCGTCGTCGATAGGACAATGATGGGATTCGTGGCTTGCCATGTGATCTAGTCTGAGTCTCTCTGGCCTCAAAACTCATTGTAAGTCGCGCTTTCGATCAGATGCGTAAGCCCAGATGAAGCTACGGCTACAAGCATAACGCACTCAGGAGAAAAAGACTTACCTCTACTTATACCATGCTGCAAAGTATGCTTCTATTCGGTTTGATGGTATTGGTTGCACGCTAGTGTGCAAGTGAACCAATGAAAAGAACATGTAGATATGCGAGATATGGGAATCCGGCAACAGACATGGAGAAAGATGCAAAACTTTGTTAGATCTACAGTAATTTTATTCACTCTACTCTAGCAAAGGATCCACGGGGTATACTGAACAGTACATCATGCGATTTCTAATTCATTTAAAACGATGACAGACCCTTGGTGCACTTTTGGCTGCTGTCTAATGTGGCTAATTTATCGGAGTGCCATTATCAATGTCAGTTCCCTCCAACATCTACATGTTCATATAATGGGTATCCAACAAGAGGTACTGCGGATGGGTATCGTCTACCCGCAGCAAAAGATTCGTTTCCACCATGGGGCGGTGCCCAACCGCACTAAATCCTAACAGAATCGTGAGCGACCCATGTCAGCGTGTCAATGGCCCACCGTGCCTTACTCGTGCATCCCAAGCTCGTATTGTCTTGTCGCCTGATCCACTAAATAGTACGCCTCCAAACACTTTTAAGCAATATACTGCAGGAGCGTCGCGGTAGAAGGTCAGTATTGAGATTGACACGAACATTAGCCGAGTGCGCTTGCCTCCATCTGTATGCCCTTCAAAAATGGCGATGCATTCTCCAGTCTAGACAGACGAGGCGATTTAGCGAGTGGGGTTACGATAAACCATTCCCCCAATAGTACCAACTGACCGTAATTTTGAAACACCTGGAGATCAACATATGTATCCGTTCGATGAGCATCAAGCAGTAAAATCTTCGGATGCTCGCGGTAACTCACCTTACGGTTTTATCGTAAGATCCAGAGAAGCACGTTCGTCCTACTATGTGCAGACATTCTACACCGCCTTCGTGACCATTGAGAATTCTTTTGGTTTTGCCCGTCTTTTTCCAGTGTCATTCATTAGATGCGGTCGTTGATTGATGCCCCTAACCTTAATAAATTGACCCACCTTTTGACTCCATACCCGAATCGTTCTATCCATAGATCTATCCCAAATAATAGGCTTTGTCAAGAGCCGGTTTCCGCGAATAGTGATACGAAAACAGAAGTAATGGGAGACCTACCCCGTAAGTAACAAGTCGTCGGAGACTTGGAGGCACTGAACTCCATCCGTATGCCCTCGATAAACATTTACTGGCTCTCCTGTCTGTCTTAGGGTGAGATATCAGTCACTCCAACTCTCCAGTAAGCCTAATTTGGACGAAGGTAAAGAACATACAGAGCGACTCCATTGTATTACAGTCATGTCCCTATAGCAAAGTCGCAACGGGCGTTAGTGTGGTGATTACGATACTGGGTTGCCCTCGTTAATTACCAGCTGCCGCTGAAGACGTCCGTATCTGTCACATCGATGCAATTAACAATGTTCCGGTGTCCTTTGAAGACGTGCATGGGTTTGTAAGTCTTATGGGAGGATGTTGGTGAGGTTCATGTAGACTATATGAAATATGAGGGCTCTGTACCTCGAGATTCCAACTTCGAAGACTCATGTCCCAGGATCCTGAGAAGACCCTCTTCCCTCGGGTTCGCAAGCATGCAACGTAGTTTGCGTGTCCTGAAAGTGTTTTCAGATTTTCCCCTGTCTTTCTGGATTCATGAGGATACTGCTAGCAGTATATCCTTAATCTCCACACAGACCTCCAAATCCCAATATCGCACAGTTTGATCTCCGGCGGATACCATATACCGCGGCTTTCCACGCGGATGCGGTAAGACTTCGACGCTATAAACATGAGCCGTGTGACCTCGTAAAGTCCGTATTCGCTCCATCTGGATAGTAGCCGTCAATTGGCGCGTTTTATTACACTAAGGTCATCAGGAAGCAATCGTACCTTGGTTAGTATCGCGTTTTTCGATGGAGTGTGAAAAGATACATTCCAAACGAGAATGCTTTGGTCGTGCGATCCTATCAGTCAAAACGTTAGCATCAGGCATTGCAATTTGCCTAGCCATCCATCGTTCGAACAGCTCGCACCTGAGACCAGAGTCACGCTTCTATCAGCGTCGTCTCCACGCTCTCCGAGAGGTTCTACTTTCCCAGATTTTCTTTTCGTTTGCGGGGGTTTTAGCATCATATCTGCTCCATTTACATCAATGCTGTATACGGTCCCTTCATGACCTCTAGAGCGTATTGATGGACAGTTCACTAGTTAGGTGTTTTCGTTAGCACGTATACAATGAGGCGGTGCTAACCGAAATACTCCCAGGGGCTGTCTCGCTGGCTAAAGATGAGATTACAATGGAGAGAATTGCTCAGTATAATTCTTGGTAGAACCGATGATGCTCATCATCTACCACCTTGCGAGTCCCCCCGGTAGACATATCTTAAGGTGAGTATACAGAAAGTGTGCAAGCAAACGTTTAATCTAAGGGAAGGCTTTATCGAGCGAGGAAGCCACGCTCAGGGAACAAACCTCCGATGTCCGTAAATAGACGTCTTGGCGGAATTTCGAAGACGTAAGCAGAGTGCTCTCACGTGTGTAAGTTTTGATGACCAAAACACCAATTTCGTCTCTCCTCCTCCCCACTTATTTCCATCGACCAACAATGTCACAGCTTATAGGGCAACCCCTCCCCACCATCTCGGGACTCCAATTTGTCAAGGGCGAGCCTGTTCAGATATCGGCTAGTGCCCCTGAAGGTCACAAACGTGTCCTCGTTATCGAGTTTTGGGCAACTTGGTAAAGATCAGAGGTCGATTGTTCCTCGCGGCAGTACCGTGACAGTTAAATCTGAGCATCGGCACACAGGTGCGGACCTTGCCGTCAAGTCTTCCCAGTATGTATTATGTGTACACAATCGATGTTTCCCTGAGCTTTTCTCATTGTTATCATGGTATTCCAAGCACCTATCGGAGCTTCAAAAGAAGTATCGCGAAAAAGATGTCTATTTCATCGGGATCACGGATGAGAATGATGAAAATGTAGGTATCCTGTTTGTTTGCTTTAGAAAACACCATAGTTCTTGCCTTCCGCCTTTGCTCAACCCAGCCGGTGCCCCTTGGACTGTGCTGTTTGTAGAAAATTCGATCTTTCGTCACCTCGCAAGGATCCAGTATGGACTACACAGTTGCGATAGATGCACAGCATGATGCGCGCAACAAGCTCTTTATACCCTCTGGTGCCCGTGGTATCCCTCATGTCTTTCTCGTTGATACCACCGGACGAATTGCTTGGGCGGGTCACCCCGCGGACCCTGAATTTGAGAGTAAACTGGCAGCCCTGGCTCAACAGGCTACACCCCGCAACATGCCCAAGCAACACTCATTGCCTCTTGTCAAGGAAAGTTATGAAGATCTCATGGGACATTCTGTGAAGGATCTCAAAAACATTCTACAAGAACGGGGGTTACGGTCGGACGATTGTTTCGAGAAGGCCGACTTGGCGCGGAAGATTGCAGAGCGTAAGTGTTACCGTATATACAGTCCCCAAGTGATAGTAGGTGCTCATTACATGGTTGGGACTTGACAGAGTGCTCCAGAACGACCTACTACAAAACTGAAGCTTGAGGCTGCAAGAATATGCTTTGTTCATTTGCGGTGGACTGGCACTGCAGTGAGGAATGCAGGATAACGGCGTTAGGCGAGCAAATTGTTTGCTTTGAGGATATCTTCATATTTGTGCATGTATTCTTCGGGGCGGTAACAGCATCATTATCGATATAAAGCGGTGTATGCGTTCAATGAGCGAGTGAGGGAGTACATTGGAGAACATTGACGCGATATGAACTTCCGTCTCGTGTGTGTTCCATGTCAATTCAATATTATGATAATTTACCCTTCAGTATGGTACATTCCTACTTGCATCTATAGCTATCCAGACATGTATCATGTACCGTTCTCTGATGTGCTTTCAATTCCAATAATTATAGAACTTGTCGCCATACTGAAAAGGCCACAGGTTAAGGTTAAATTGCACCATAAAAATTAGCACAAATAGCAATGCAAGGCAAGTACCTCTTTCATGTTCTCACTGAGAATTTCCCACTTGGTCATCACTTTTCCTTCTTGATTTCTCCTTCCTTCCTTGCGGATCTTACTACTATCATCTCTGAGCCACTTTTCTACTACCATCAACAAAGGCGAGTTGTCCAGCACGGATGCACCGGCTGCACCGGCCTGTTCCATTCTTGTCCGTTTAGCTTCCGTCAGCTCTGGAAACCCAGACGGACTTGTTAGGTCTCTGACTACATCGACCACCCCATCTACTATGTGTGCGACATGCGTGGGCCATCCTCCCAAGCCATCGAAGATATGCGTTGCGTATAGAATTGTTGCGTTGCGCGTTTCGGTTTCTTTTCGCAGGAACGAAAGAAGCTCGGCCCGCACCAATACGTCCAAGTCGACGGTGACTTCGTCCAACAGAAGAAGCTCCCTTGGAAGTAGAGAGTATAAGCGGGGGACACATCCGCAAATTTACTGAGCTGGGGCACCCACCACGGCTCCATCAGACCTGTGCACACATAATGCGTAATATGAGCCAAAGTTGACATCCTCAATTGTCCGTTGCAAATAAGAAGCAAAATCTCATCCCAGTACCTAGAACAATTTGTACACGGCGCCGTTGACCATCGGATACCTCGTGCATATGCCAGTCAGGGTTCACATCCATTATCTCCAGTAATTCCGCACACCGATCTGGATACCGCTGTGCGCCAAGGGATCTGAGTAGACGAGATACAGGAACATCCCGGCGCACAATAGGGTTATGAGCCCATTCTGTGCCGAGATAAGTGATATTCTGCATAGAAACGTCATGTTAAAAGTGACGGTTCCATCAACAATCTGCAACTCAGGTAAGCGAAGAGGTCGCATGCACTATTCTGACCTGTGCTCCATCATCAAAAGGATTCCTCCCAATCACTCTCACTCCACTATTTTTGACTAACCGCTTGCCTGCGAGAATCGTCAGTAATGTTGATTTGCCCGCCCCATTTGCGCCGACCAAGAGGCAACGACCACCGCGAGGAACGGAGAAGGAAAGATCCTTCAAAATCGCGGCTGGACCACCAAAACCAAAGGTGAGGTTCGAAACTTGTACGGCAGGATCAGACATTAGACCAAGTAAGATGAATTGCAGCGACCAGATCGCGGATCAACAGGCATTTATCTGGTTCCTCCCATCGTGACAGTTTAGTCACGTGAATGATGACGGACTATTTTGATCGACAATAACTAGTGTGGAAAAATACAGAAGGCACTACTTACATCCAATGGAAGCAACCATTGGAAAAAGTCTTTATTTTCCTACATAAGGAAGTGTTTTATTGCAAGATTTAACATGGAAACTGCCACATATAACTGCCTATGTATAAAAGCAATCTCAGGTAAATATACACTTTTATAATTTAAGCTTTATTCTTTATAACAGCTGAGTGGATTGGAAAGTGCCATCAACAGGGTGTAAAAAAACACTACTATCCTTGGTAATTACCACTAAGTTAATAGTAAGGATGGCAATAAATTGGAATAATGCTCAGTATATTGTGGTGAAAACGATACAATAATCTTGATGAGATAATGTCTTGACACCAAGCAGATGGAGGTGAGGGACAAGCAGTCGGTCGGGGCATTTGTCAACGCGCATGGCATCAGCACGGTCATGTGTACGGTCACGTGCTGGCAAATCATTCCCAGATATTCTATGGAATATACGATGGATGCAGGCAGTATCCAATGAACATTCCTTCTTGTATCATTCTCCTTCTTTTCGTTCTCAGGAGGCAGTGGATCTCGGTCTCTCAAAGTGCCCCATCTTCTTTACTCTTCTACCTCGCTTCTTTACCAGTTCTTGACATCTCTGCAGGTATTACCATTCTTCCTCGGTGGTACGCCGATGACAACCACCTCGAACACGGCGTCCGCTGCCAAAGACCCTTCAATCATTGCTGTCTAGTTCGCCGGCTGGTTTGCATCTACTGGTTTGTTCCAATGGTCTTTGGCTTGGTTAAATTTTTAAAATTTCACCCTGGGGACCCTTCCCGATACCGCGCGGATCGAGCTCCACCTTTCTAGTCGAGTACCAAACAGGAAGAATCGAAATAGCTTACGGGATGTTGGGCTTTTGGCATATTGTCCCGTACAGCCAACATTATTTGTGATGGCAGCCTACCGGCTTTTTTGCTGACTAGGTCATTTATATGCCTCTTCACCATTTGACGGCATCCGGTTATCCACAATGGTAGACTTGCAAACGTTCGAGTGTGATTACGTCAGCCAGGCAAGCTTCGATCGGATGGCAAATTTTAAATTAACGAGGTGCGCTGTTCCCGACATTACGGATTGGACGGTGTGCAAGTCTGACCGGGATTGGAAAGAACATCAAGCCGCCGACCTGCGCATCTCGTACTCGATCTGTTACAGCCATTCTGTCGAATCTGCTTTGCACCAGCTCTCCGATCACAGAGTGAAAGTAAATCACGTCAGAAAGACATGGTACTAGTTCAACTAGTCCAACGAATCACGATGGGCATTTTTGCTAATCCATATCTACACCATTCAAGTCATTTTTCACAGGAGGATCAATCAAGCCTGCTCAACGAGAGAAGATCAAACAGTTTGTGGGATTCACCAATGCAAAGTAAGGAGGCAACGAAGACACGGTGAACATGTACAATGCTTGGGAATTTGGCATGAAATAGAAAGTGGGAGGCGGAATACCCGGGAGAGTAGCGCTTAGACTCGAAAATAACGTCCGGACATTTCTGATACTTACTAAGGATGGAGGAGGGAATCCCCAATGACCTGATGACCTATTCCCCACCTTGAATCATTATAGCATGGAACTAAATCTAATATAACCCTTTTCCACACGGTCCTTATAGTGACAAGACCGCACAGAAGTTTCTGAAAGATAACAGTAAGCAATCCGCTTGTCACACTTATAGCACAATTGAGGGAAAACCAACGACGGCGCATCTTTATCATTGGTAGACTGGAACTTGGAGGCAGCTGTAGACGCATTTTTCGCAACGGGTGGAGCAACTGCAAATGGGCGATCATGGACGGGCGCCGATCAACGTAAACTGTCCGCGCTGTTCGACAAATACAAAGGTCTGTAGTAATGATATTTAGTTCGTATTGTATAATTCGACTCATACAGAGCTTGGTTGTAACCCCTTCAGATCCCGACGAAGATGCTATCCTGGTGGATGGCACTGAATCCCTATGTAGTGAGTACGCACACCATGATCTTATGCGAGTCCTAGATTACTAATCGGGAGCACACGCTGGAACTAGATGACCTAGAAGTTGACCCAACCGACGTTGTAACCCTCGTACTAGCCTGGCACCTACAAAGTCCTCGAATGTGTGACTTTCGACGAAAGGGATGGATGGAAGGGTGGACAAATTTGGGGTAGGATCTTGATTAGTACTTCAATTTCAGGCCTTTATGTTGATCTTCCGCCTGCCTCTGATAGGTGTGATACAATCGAAAAAATGCGAGAAGTCATTCCATCTTTACGGGAAGAGCTGAAAGATCCGTCGAAATTCAGAGATGTTTATAATTATACTTTCAACTTTGCGCGAGCAGAAAACCAGAAGAGTTTGGGTAATTGGCTCCGCGTCCATATCAAACTCATATACCCTAATATCCCTTTCGTTTGCTGGTACTTTTGCAGGGCTAGATACTGCAATTGCTTTTTGGGAATTATTATTGAAGGACAAGTTTAAGCACTTAGATTTATGGGTCGAATTTCTTCGGGTACGTCCCAGAATGGTTTCTTCCTCGCCTAGGTAGTTTGAAGGCCGTTAAAATGAGTATTGCGCGCAGGAAAAACATGGGAAAGCGATCAGCAAGGATACGTGGAATCTGGTAAGCGCTGATGCCGTTGGCTAGTTAGTCTTCGGATAATTCTCAGTTTTTTTTTCGCATTTCCTTGACAGTTACTTGAATTCATCCGAACATCTGACGAAAACTTTAGCAATCACGACACAGATAGCGCATGGCCTGTATTGATTGACTCATTTGTAGAATATGCCAGAGAAAAATTGGGTTTTGAAGATGAATGATATATTACTTTTCTTCCCGTGATTTATTAACATTACAGCCTTGCTACGTGCTAGTGTTTCCCATCATTCACCCGAATAGCATCGAGAAAATGAATCAGGACGCTGCAACTACTGGCTCGGGTCCTTTCTTCACTGTCAGCTCCTTGTAGTAGGAGACGGTTTGATCACCAAAGGGAACCGAGCTACCTCTCATACCCCTTCTGACTTTTCTATCCACCATATCCTCCCCATGCTCAAAGTTCAGACCTTCACGCGACCTGAAAAACCTGTGTGTCGTTGACTGGTATATTTGATCAGGTGTGATGTGCGCCGTCTTCACGGGAAACAAGAGAAGCTTTGCTGCCGATTTTGGTGCCGCCGCCATATACCTACCGTGACAGTCATGGATGGCTGAAGTGATGGGAGGACGGTAGTGGGCCTGTTGCGTGGTTTCATTGGCCCACATCGGTAACGCCTCCACCGATCCGTCAAGATGTAGTGTGGAACGTGGTGGGCGACGGTGTACGACAGGGTCTAGGGTTACATCGTGTGGAGTGAACGCAGAATGTGTAGAAGAGCGGAATCGATCCGCTGGTTTTAGTTCGTCTTCGGGTTCGCTGAATTTGAAACTGGATTTTGTGATGTTGGCCCCTAGAATGGGATGCGGTATCATTTTGAAATTCTCATATGGCTGGTAGAAGGTGGAATTGGTGGTGGTGGAGGTATTGAAATTGAAATGGGTTGGATCACCGGTCGGAACAGTCGAAACAGCCATCATATCTGCCTTGCTGTGGCCGTTTACTTCGCGGGCCCCCATACCTGCAATGGAGCGGACGCCCGCAGATCGCCTATTGGCAAGTGGTTTTAAGGCCGCCATATGTTCAGGTACCCGATAGGATGCCGATGTGCTTGACTCCAAGTCTCTTTGAGCCACTGGGTTAGGTTGGATGGCTGTGTGAATCCCTGGTTTGCTCAACAAGCGATCAGCAACGGAAGATCGTGCCAAGTGACGAGCAGCTTGTGAAGCTTGCGGGTCATGCACATAGTCGCGACGAGAAACGGATGTTTCTGTTTGACGGTACTGCGCGCCTGCTTCTCCTAATGCAATGGAGCTTTTGCTGCTGACTTGTCCTGGGTTCACATGGATTTCCCGGTGAATAGGATGGATGGTATGACCCGTGTATGTTTGCGCCGTTGTCGACGTAAATGTATCGTCTTCATTGTTCGTCCGCACATCCATTGCCAGCAGATTGCGGGCTGGTCGTGGCGGTGGAACGATCTTTGGTTTAGTGTAAGCATCGCGCCCATGATCAATGTACGACTTTCGGGCGATAGTGTCATAGTTCCGTTCCTTGGCGGGATCACCTAACGGGATATCACTAGCACGGTTGTTCCTACAATAACCGCCAGCTTGCCCCTTGCCTTCCGCCACATCGTGCACCGTATCTTTTGTAGCGTAAGCAGCTTGGTGAGTTGTCACATAATTGTGGAACCGTTTGTCATCGATGGGTAGATCTTTGCGGGTTTCCAAGCCGACGTGAGCAGCGCTAATAGCTGTCAGTGGCTTATGGTGAAATTGCTGCGATGGAGGGAGGTTCTTCACATTGATATCAGATTCACCAGCACCCATGCCTGAGAATCGCACATGAAGCGGTCAGCAATAATCCAGTAGCCCTATGAGCTATTGATTGAGGAGATACCTCGACTTAATTTCGCCGTTATTGGCGGGGGACATTTGTAGCTCGCATCGGTTACACTCTCAAAGTGGGAATCAGGGACCTTACTCCGGTCCCCAAACGCTATATGCCCTTCTCGTTTATCTGCCGTATTAATTCCCAGTGGCTTTCCGGCCGGGCCCGCTGGAACATGAGCATCAGAGCCACATCTATTTGCTGCTGTTTCCTGAGCCATTTTGATGTTCGCTGGATCTAGCCGCTGCCCGTCGTAATCAGTGCGCATGGTCGATAGGAATTGATCTGTATGCGGAAAATGTCGATGATCTCCCAACACAATGTCTGATGGCCCTCGCCGACGCTGGGTAGAGTTTTGCCATTTTGTAAGATGTGTTGTTGGGGTCTGAACTTTGTGAAGGACCTTGATGGGGGGTGTTGGGGGAGGTGAGGCCGGCGCTTGCATGATGAGATGGGATAAATAAGAGAAAATTGAGGTAATTCACATCAAGGGGGGTTGGACTTGATGTTTCTATTAGACCGTGATGCACTTTTTTCCAAAAGCCATTTTTGGTCAATTCGGATACTTTTCGCCATGCCTGATCGGTGCACTCCGACCCTCAACGTTGATTACCTCACCACATAATGTGGCTAAAAAAGGGTAAAATACTTCAAAGCAATTGACCAATCAATGACCATTCACGTGTCTGCTTTGTTTTGTCAGAAGGCAGCGCAATACAGTTGTCCACTTTTCCTCCAAGATTTTGCTGCAAGTGATAGGCGAAAAAGGTCCAGAAATAGTTACATCATAGCCGAGACGGAGGGGGAGGATATCAAACGACAGGCATTGGAGTCGACAGCCACGGTTTCCGACTGGGAGCGGCGCACAATGGTATCGATAGACCGCCCACTCGTCACTGCTTCTCCAACTATCTTGAGAAAGGCGGGTGCGGTGAAACCGCACAAGAGCGTTCGATTCGATATGCCCGCTCCACTATCGCCTGTGTTGGTTGAGGCAGAGGTATCATCGAATCAGCGGACCCCCACGCTTTATGTACATGATGTGGGAATTATTGTGAAACAAATTGGAACTGCTTTACGGAACAAACTGGAGGTCAGTCCCCTCAGTTCAATTCCCAGAGTGCCATCTGCGGCTGCAGGGTGCAAGGTCTAACTGTATATCTGGCTGGAATTCATGTAGGGTGACTCTTCACTTTATCTTATTATTATTGATATCTTGTCGCGACGACCCCCGCAACCCAGCTGTCTCCCTTCCTCCTCCCTGGTCTATTGGCTACGCGCCTTTTCTCAAATTGTTTCCAGCCTTACACCCACTTTCCATGATATGGTGGACGCGATCCTTTCACTGGATTGGGTGTCGTGCGAAGACGAGACCGTGGCCGTTTATGGCCATTTAATTCAGAACCTTGTCAGCGCTCATGCGGTGTATGTAGCCCCTGTAACGAGAATGCTTGTACGAAACCTCCGTGAAGGTGAGAGTCGTGAGGATCTACAACGATGCAACAGGCATTAATAGTGGTTTTGGTTTAGTAGGAGGTAACTCTTCAATAGCGCCCTCACTGCACTTTGATCGTGTGCACAACATGCTCCGAAGTGTCCTCGCACTGATACCCACCGGTCCATCTTTTATGCTTTCCATCATCACCGAAAACTTCCCTCACAAACGCGAAGCCCTAGATGTACACGTATACTACCTCCGAAATGTCCTGCGCATAGTAGAGTATGCTCCCGTATTGCGAGATCAAGTTTTGGCGCTAATAATAGATCGTATTGTGCAAATTGACGCAAGTATAATGGGCCGCAGATTGTCCTAGTCGGTCATTTGATCCGATTTCCAGACATCTCACGCGCTTGATTCATTCTTAGGTCGAAATTCAGGTGGAATTGGATGACTTGGACGATGATTTATGGGAAGAAGTCCAACGAACAGTTTTTACTACGGAAATGGATAACCCGAATAGCGTATGGAGTAAGGCGCAAACTGGCATGGCCACCGACGCGAATGGTGACGAGGATGAAGATGATTTAGACTTTGGTTCTGATGATGAGGAGGAAATTTCTCCAATAGCGGTGGATTTGAAGCAAGTTGTAGAAAAATTGGATGCAATGTTGCGGTTGGTCTTTCAGTACATACAGGATTTTGCTGCCCAGAATCCTGGAGACCCACTACGGGTTTTGTTTGACGTTCTTTTGAACGTCTTTGATCGCACAGTACTACCAACCCATAAACTGCGTTGCACACAATTTCTGTGGTTCTACACATGTTCTCTCGATGCATCGTTTCCGGAACTATTTATGGGATTGCTCGTTTCAAAGTTGTTCGACGTGTCAGCGCCATCGGTGATCAGAGTCTCTGCTGCTGCGTATTTGGGTAGTTTCATCGCCCGCGCAAAGTTTATCAGCATGTCCTCTGTCCGCACGTGTTTGAAGCTCTTGCATGGATGGGCTTATGCGTACATTGAAGCGAACGAGGTGGGACCGAGGCAAGCGGATGCGGAAAAGTATGGAGTCTTTTACTCTACTGTGCAGGCGGTCATTTACGTTTTCTGTTTCCGCTGGAAACAGTTGATGGGATTTGGGGGGGACCGGATGGGATACGGGATGCTACCTGCGGAAATGGCTGGTTTCCAACGTATCTTAATGTCGCGATTTGGCCCCATGCGAGTGAGTATACATTTGTTTTCTTCTACTGTCACCCCCTTGCAAATGCTCATCAACTCCTTTGCAGGTCTGCTCCAAAGCAATTGTCACTGAATTCGCTCGCATAACACACAAACTCGACATTATGTACTGCTATCCTCTCATTGAACGTTCCGCTCAGCATTCATCGTCCGGGTCCCTTTTCCCACCCCTCGACCCCACACTAAATCTAAACCCCGGAATCACAACCCCCGATCTCCCGTCTTCCAATGTTGCAGAGCGATTGGAAGCCTTCTTCCCATTCGATCCCATGTCTTTGCCGGTTTCCAAACGTTTCATTGACGGGCTTTATCAGGAATGGGAAAATGATGAAGAAGATGCGAGCGAGGGTGAAGATGATGATGAGGAAGAGGAAGATGATGAGGATCGTGCTTCGGGTGTTGCCATTCAGGGTTTGAGAGTTGAGGATGAGGATGTGGATATGATGAGTACATCATTTGAGGGATGGCGGATGTGAGGGTGTGTTCACTTGGTGGTTTTCTTTTTGTATATTTTTAAGGATGGTTGTTTTGATGGGATAGATGGAAACATCGTCATCGTTGGTCTTTTTGTTTATATCTTACAGTAAAATTGATATCTTATTTCCACTTATGTTTTGCTGCGTTTATTGACGTTTATTAAATAGCATAGATAATGTTTCCTTTCCCCGACGATGGCGGATCACACTAAGAAGGACAAAAAAACGTTTCGTAAGCCCCCGAAGTGCGCTGACGGGGAATCGAACCCCGGGCGTAAGCTTGGGAAGCTCACATGTTACCACTACACCATCAGCGCGTTGTTATTTCGATATTATGGTTTCAAAACAAATACCTTTCGTAACGTTTTCTGCCTATGTTATAGTGTATTGATACTTTTGCGCACGGTAAACAAGAGATGTTTCTCAAAGTTTCCCGCTAATGGCTCTATTGCAGTCTCCACATATTAGCTTGGTGACATATCACCAGTCGTCAGACCACCTCGTGCCGAACGCGGTCATAGAGCGTAGATGACAAAAGAATGAGGCCATATTTGACTACGTATCATTGACGTCTTCTTCCAAAAGACTTTGAGTCAGTTTTTTTACGAGGTATAAAACTCTTGATATTGCATATAAAATGGACACTATTCCACATCCCCCACCAACACACACACAAGAGTATACATGAATCAAGAATTTTCAAAGCTTTTTTCTCAAAGGGGTGTAACCGCTCGCGAAACTCCATGCTACGATGCACATGTCCCAGCTCACACTGCCATATCAAAAAGAAAATGTACATAAAAGAAATCTCAAAGAATATCCCGCGAAAAGCATGCTTCCCCACTCTGCATAATTAGAAAGGAAAAAAAAAATTGTACACAAGATGAACGACGCTATTGCAAAATTTCTGGACGAGTGGATTTGTTGGTCGCCGGCTTTCTTTTTACGGTAGGTGACTTAGTAGGATTGAGCCACTGGTAACATGGGTGCTACCCCGACGGGAGGCATGGGGCTCATTCCTACCGGGGGATGGTGCGAGGGTGGGAGGGGTGTTGCGTTTAGGTGGGCGGGATCAATGTGCTGACCTGGGTTGTGCAGGTGGGCAGTGAACTGAAAGAGAAAAATGGAGAATTAGAGTCGAGTACAGAAGAAAATTGCAGGTTTGGTAAATGTTACCTGAGATGACGTTGAAATGTACTGCTGAATGACATTACAGCTACAGTTTCGATGCAGGAGCAGCTGGTTCTTTAACATCATGACTTCTTCCTTCAGCTGGGTAACAATCATTTGGAGCTGGCGGTTTTTGGCAGACGCATCTGTCGACCTGTTTTCAAGGTCTTGTAACCACTGCTTCTTCTTCATTCGGCATTTGGACGCTATATAAATGTCATGTGAGTGACAGTCCACTTTGTGATGCATAGTTGCGTGTGACCACTTTCTTACCAGCTAACCGATTCCTTTCGAGGAACCGCTTTCGCTTTTCGTCTTGTTCTTCTTCTGTAGGTGGCCCGCCTTTTCGCTTGCCGTTTCGAGGAGGGGATGCTTTGGCAGGTTCATCAGATTCTGAAGTGGTGGTACTGATTGCAGAGTCTCTCCGGTGGTCGCGCTGCATCTTGTGGTTTGCAGCGAATGACTCTTCTCGATGGACCTTTAGCGCTTGTGGATCCACCATGGTGGGCATTGTGTCCAATTGGGGCATGTGCGGCATTTGCTGTAATTCTTGCGGATGTACGTGCATCGGGTATGCAGATGCAGGAGCTGACACTGGTATAGCCACAGGTTCCATGGAAGCGTACATGTGTACATGAGGATCTACTCCTAGAGCAGCGGGAGCAACGACCGGTGGCATGATGGTTGCATGGATATCAACGGGTGATCCAGACCCGATGGTCGTGTCCATGGGTGTGGGTATGTGCAAAGGCTGTACTGAGGTGAGTTTCTGGATGGTCATAGGTGTCGACGATCCAAGCGCCTGCCATGAAGGAGGCGGCATCGTCGAGGATGGTATCGATTCCGTCGTTGAGTCGCCAAGAACTGCTGAAGCTTCCATCTTTTCTTTGAAGCTGTTTTCGAAAGGATTGAAATCGCCAGAGCAATAGCGGGTGATGATGCCTGGGGTTTTGATATGTTCGTTAACCAAAGCATTAATTGACACGAGTCGGTAGCTAAACGGCGACGATGGCATGGCCAAAACAAGAAGACAAAAAATTGTACCTGGCGTGAACTTGAACTCTGAACACTCTTGTAGGAACCGCGTCGGCGTGGCAATGGCGGGATCTGTAGACAAAATCAAAAGGGATGAGAGGGTCAGAATGTTTTCGCACGTCATAAAATTGGGCACAAGTATATCCACTGCTGCCCTCCAAAAACCCAGGAAAACTTCCAAGGTACTGACCGTCCATCAGGGAAATCTCTGGATGCTGCATCAAGAGCGTTGGCGTTGGCAGCGTATCGCTCATGAAAACCACAGCAGACGACATGGTAAAAAAAAGGGGGGGGGGGGGGGGGAGCGGGCGGCGATGGCGGATTGGGGCGAAAATCCCAGGCGAAAACGTAGCAATGACCTCACAGAGTAACGAGCGGTATGCGCAACAAAGGGAGGCGAAAGGTTTCTTGTAAATAAAAATGGGTGGGGAACTCTGAGCTTTAGGGCGGCGACGGGGGGATGGCAAGTCGCTTCCTCGTAATAAAAACGCTTAACGCTCTGAAATTAAGCGAAATTCCATTCGTTTTGCAAGTTCACCGTTTCCTCCCCTTTTTTTTTCCTTGTAGAATTTCTCTTGTTTTCCATTCAAATCGCCTGCCATTCAAAGAACGAGACTTTCCGATCCCTTTGCGCAGCCGCCCAGTTGGGATACACAAGCCACACTTGACAGCTACAACTGTGTCATTATGATGTCACTTGTATTACACTAGAGTCACGTTACAAAGGCTTATTATCTCAGCAACGCGTCATCCCCAGATCTTTCAGGTTTTCCTTCAAAGCAAGTTCAACAAACTTTATAAACTGCAGTGTGAGCCTCATCAGGTCTGGTGTGGGGCTTGTGGGTGGAAGGGAGTAAAGGTTGGGTGCAAACGTGCGGACTTTTTGAGTTTGTTAACACTCGGGCATTCTTAAAAGTGGAAAAGAGGGTAAACTTACCCAGCGATAAAACGGCGGCATTGTTGGTTTCTTGGCCACTTGCTCGAAGCACGGCTGATATCAAGTCCAGACACCATAAAAGGAGATCGCGTTTGTCTGTTGGAAAGTCGTTGGTGATGATCCGCCAACAGGACTCTTCCGTCATGTCAACTGGGAGAGTAATGTCGCTTACGAGAACGTTGGGGAGGGTACGGAGGTAATGCTATAGTATAGTGTTTTTGAGATCAACTATGCCACTTGTTCCATTTTCTTGACGCATACGTACTTTGATGCATGTGGCGGGTACAAGCGCATCTGTCGTGGTAAGCTCTTCGCGGTGGTCGAGTTGGTATAGATTGATTTCTACTTCCACATCGGGTGCACTTTCCCGAAAGATGTTGGGTGTTGTCAAGCCATCAAGTGACATGAGCTGGTGGCGCAGTCTCTGAAGTAATCGAGGGATTCTTTAGAGGATGGATATGCCAGCATTTCAGATGCCAGCTCGTGTATGGAATTCCATCCTCGCAAAATCAAAGCGTTCTACCTGTGTGGACGCCCCTCGATAATCTCATCCTCTACCAACCCATCACCCTCCTCGTCGTCATCCTCATCATGGACAGCAATTTCAGGTAGCGAATCTGCAGCAAAGTCTGGAAACTCCAGTGACAATGGTGTAATGTATGGCAGTTGCGGCAATTCCTTATCCAGTCTATCCAAGCTGATCCTTGTCTCGTCGTCTCCACCGTTTGGGCTTGCTACCGGAGGTTCACGACGCTTGGCACTTTTTGGCGGTGGCTCAGACAGGTCCTTGGACTTTTCCTGGACAGGTATGTGCGTGGGAGGTCTGGGGAAGTGGGACAGGAGGGCAGTGACAGCTGGATTGCTGCTACGTGTCATGGCGTCGACCTCTTGTGCGAAAGTTAGGGTTTAACTGCCCGATCAAAAAGAAAGAGTGATAGGCTACAAATGCCCGTGCTCGTAGCGCTGGATAGCAGGGTCCAGCAACCGACGTGTTTCAATTAGGTAATATAATATCACGTGCATAGTTGCTGGGATCAGGTCCCGCACCTCGTTGAACAAACGGTTGGGTTGGGCTTGTCATTTTCAGTGACCCAGTGCAAGTGCATAGCGTTGTTCTCCTTTGATGTTGCTGTACACGTAATGGTGCAGGATGAGTACCAGTATATGGGCTTTCAGCCCAGAATGCGACTAGGCAGCCAGGTTGTTCCGCCTCCTGCGTAGTGCCTGAAAGTTGGGCTGAACGCTCAAGTATGTTTACAACCATAACGGTTTTTTAAATGCAGTGCAACTTGTGCGGGCGAGCACAGCAACCTGCTACGCATGCTCGACAAGCCTGGTGACTTGGAAGAACAGTCTAGCAAGCAGGCAGCTTAGCCCCAGTCACTACGGAAGATTGCCCAACAAACATAATCGTAACTGTATCACACTTTTTTACACATTGGAAGGTGGGTTTCATACGATAAAAGGGCCCATCCTGACATGCGATCGGAGCGAGAGCATTTCCAGAATTGTGGGCTGTCGGCATCCAGGAAAATGACTTATCCGATCTGCAGAGATAAGATGGAATATTTTTTGTACATTGTGAGAGGTTGGACTTTCGCGCGGCCCTCCGGAATCTGTTCGATAACAAATTTCACAGCCCGCACCGCAAATTGGCCCTTTTGCCAGGTACCGACATCTCCACCTCCTCCAAATGGATTAATATTTGGAAAGTGTCCTCATGTGCCCATTTACAGCTCAAACTCTCAAGTCAACCCAACCGAACATGCAACATTGTCCTTCAACTTTTCGTGTATTTATCAGCGACCTCTACATCCCTTCATCATCAAAATACAAAGGGCATCGTCCGGTGCCGTAAGAGATCAACCACATATATCATACACTGTCATCTAATAAAAAGAATTCACAGTCAAAAAAGGGTGCAAGTGTAGGCAAAATGCAATTTTCAAACAACCCACCGTGGAAGGCCCATGTTGTACTCTTTGGACTCTTCTTCGCGGTCAATATATACATTGCATTATCTGGGGGCCTTTCCTGAACGCAGTGGGAAAATTGCCCCAGTTTAATAGTTAGTGGCAAAAGCGTGCAATAACCGCCGCACCAACCTTTTTCGCTGCACTGCTCAACATGCTCAAAATCGATAGGCAGACTGAGCTTATAGTGAGTGCTGGTGACCACTGGTCGTAAAGGATGGACAAGCAGATATGGCCATTGCTATATATCTGTCGCGAAATTGCCCCTTAGGACCGGAACGCCACGAGAATCTTCACACCCGCTAAAAACATACGTGTGGATGTATCGGCACATTATCTACAAATACCACCTAAAGTAAAAAGAAAGTGGAATATATTAGTCAAGAGTTTCGTTGGTTAGCGTCTCCTAAGCACGTTGCACGTACCTCTGGCGACTCAAGTGGGTAATTGTTGTTGAACTTGAACTATTCATAGCAATACATCCATTATTAGGTCGAGAATTGTCTATTCCTACCAACGATCAACCATCCATTCTCATCTTACCTGTAAAACAAATGTCTCCCCTTCATATAGAGTTCCCTCTGCCCCTCGGACCGTTACCCGCCAGCTGACATGCAGCAAGTTCTTGCATAAGGTCTCTGATATACACAATCAAAAACAATACATCTCACGAACCATTTGAGATCATCCTCAGCCGTCTGAACAGTTATTCCCATTGGTGGGTTGGCTTGCAAATCCCGCAACTCTTTCGTCAGTCGTTTTGTGAAAATGCTTGACATGGCTACCTATGCGAGACGTGACCGTGCGGGATGACTGTGCGAATGACGAACGCCAGGCTCTGTTATTTTCGATGGAAGGCGCTTATTACGCGGACCTTCCTTTCCTCCAATGATGACGGGTTATCTGTTGGCGGTGGTTGCAGTCTCCAAACAGTTGGCGTTCGGGTCCAAGTTAATTGAATGAGTCATGAGTAACCTGCTAGCGTAAGCAACATGTGTGTTGGGCAAAAGGTAACCACTTGAAATTATATAGCTTGCTTTTTCTATTTTTTTTGTTCCTAAAGAAATGTGATCATTGATTCTGCCAGATACGTAACATATAGAACCGTACTGAGTTGGAGAGTACATTGTTCTTCCGGTAAAAGACAAGTATGCTACTCTGGATGTGCAGTCTGATGCAGGCGGGGTTTAAAATTGGAAATATGAAATTATGGATTATATAAGTGATCGGAGATTTTCAAATTCGGGCAGTCATCTCCGGATTCATCTTGGCACCCCAGCTTGGATCACGCCCTTTGAATCAGGACTAGCCATCTTCCTTCTGTCCTTGTGTGCTGTGCGAAAACCATGAGAGACCCGGTTTTGCACCAGCTGCAACACAAACTGCCATTTTTGCCGGGTTTTCAGTTTGATTTGGACAAGGTACAGTTCCAGGTTGACTATGCGTGGGGAGCACACGCGGTAGTTTCCTCTCGACAGTGAATATGGGCAAGACCTTGTACAATATTTATCTTCCTTTGCGTATTCCACCCCATACACAGGACTTGCCAAATCAACGTAAATCTCACGCATTCGACTACAGCAATGGAGTAGCGGTCTTCAAAGAAGCCCCGGGGATTGGTAAAAAAATGGATGATAATGCAGCGGGCTCTTTTTCGACCAATGCTCAATCGTCCCTTTTCCTAGGCGGTATCCCCATTCACGGACAGGAACAAAGCAAAATTCACACATCTGTCGAGTTATATCCGCATAGCGATAATGCCGGGGAGGGAGTACCTGCTTGGGTTGCGTTTGATCGAAAGGTGGGTCGTGCGGTATAGACAGCAGGAAATTACAGCTCAATCTTGGCGACATGATCTATGTGAGAAAAATACCAGTACAACATTTTGCCTGACCCATGTTATCTCTCATCTGGTCAGGTTCTCCGCTTCTATGCATACTTTCAAGAAGCGGTTCACGAAAGACGAGAGGAGCAGTACCGTGTGCGAAAGTATGTTCATTGTCCTTGCGACGGTTTCCATCATCGCTGATCTGAGCATGTTGGCTCCATGTCAGGGTGAACATTTACTTTTACCTTGAAGACGACTCAGTTCATGTTAGCGAGCCAAAAACCGTTAATAGCGGCATCCCACAAGGTTGGATATAGAATGTGTTTTCTCCTTCATGCATAACCACTCGATGACTGATTTGTCTCGGGCATAGGTACATTAATTCGTCGGCATCGGATTCCAAAACCCGAATCCGAAGTCGGACAGCACTACACTGTGGCAGATTTCAATGTTGGAAAGGAGGTCACATTTTATGCTAGGACTTTCAAGATTGTTGGTTGTGATAAGTTTACCGAGGTGAGTGAAAAGTGTCCTTGGTCAAGACAACAAGATTCTCATCAAGGCAATCTTTTGCAAACAGGATTTCCTTCACTCACTCAACATAAGCGTACCCGAATATGGGACTTTTCCGGTAGATCCCTACACCGCACATCGTGACGAGCTCAAATCCCGTATGCGAGCAACTCGCCCCCGTCCGCCTCAAACATCCCTCAAAAAATTCCTTGAGAACGATCGCCGGGTGCTCCGCTTCTACTGCGTCTGGGATGACACCAACAGCGTGTTTGGCGATCTGCGTCAGATGGTTGTTCACTACTACCTGTCCGATGATACGATCGAGATTCGCGAACATATTCCTGCGAATGCGGGGCGAGATTCAAACACCCTTTTCTTACGTCGGAGTAAATTACCCAAAAGAATGCGACACTTTCTGTACGGACATAACAATGAATCGAGTGATGGCGAGTATTTTAACGAACGGGATTTCATGATTGGAGCCGTGTTGCATTTGTATGGCCGTCCGTTTGTGGTTTGCGATTGTGATGACTTTACCAAGGACTATTACTATGAGAAATATGGAGTGGAGACTTTTGACCCCGTTCGTATTGAAGACTATGAACAACACGACTCTGACATGGCGGCTTCCGATATCCCCCAAAATGTGGTGCAGGGTAATTACGAACTCCTCCTCCCACCCTCACCCTTGACACCAGCGTCGGTCGGTCAAGCCAATGCTCCAATGCCCACAACCGCTGTACCCATGATCGGGGCCTCTGTACCCCCCAAGAAAGACTTTAGAAAACTCATGCTTTACGATGGTGTCGTTCTCCGCTTCTCGGCTGTTCTCCGCGCAACAAAACAGGTGGATCGTGATCGACGCTTTGTGGTGTCATTCTATGTTGCAGATGATACTGTCAGTGTTTTTGAGCCAAAGGCGCGAAATACTGGTATTGTAGGAGGCAAGTTCTTGGAAAAACAGAGAATTAGGAAGCCAGATGGCGTTGGATTCTACGCGGCAGAAGACTTTCATATTGGTACGCTTTAAAACTTGTTTTTATCAATCTAATCAGCTGGAGAGAGCCCTGAAACTACTTTTAGGTGCCGAGCTTGTCTTCTTCCACCATCCCTTCATCTTGACGGATGCGGACGAATACGCACTGAAATTCATGCAAAGCCACCCAGAATTATTCCCAAAGCAACGTCCGGCGGATCGGAGAACCAGCGCACAACAGCCTTCGAATATCAAACCGCCTACACCCGCACCCACCTTGCATAAATGGCAGGAAGACGTGCTGGCACAGGACAAACCTTTACCTGCTCCTATTACACCACCTCGCAGCGCCGAGGGGACTAAGAAGGGTGTGACGATTGTAGAAGCGCACGATCCACTCACACAAAAGCGCGAACCAGAAAGTTTGGTGCCAAGATCAGAAACAAATGCCTACTATGCACCTCCTAGTGCGAGCAATTACAGTGCAACGCGGATGTTAGATAATGTACGAGCGTCAGCAGCTGCTACAATGTCCGCCCAGTAATAAGTTGGACGCAGGACCGCTTCGAGGAGATAGTAGCTCCGTCGTGTGCTACCGAGGAAGCCACTCAAGGACTTCTCGGAGTAAAATTTAAAATATACCAACGGGAAAGTGGTACCTTTCTTGGATGTTGTAAAGACAGTCAACTTAACAGAGAAAGCCATTATATCGGAATCTAGCGTGAAGCCACACCGCTCATGAAAATTCAACACAAGAGATAGAGTGCTGCCAAAATGCCTTCGTCGAAAGTTCATAGATCAAAAAATGCACCATATCCACAATAAATCGCTACCATATGGGCCGTGGTAGGTGGCGGAAGCTATCCATGATGGATGCGGTCTGAAGGGATTTTGGCGTTAGCGAGCCCAGTTAACTTTTGGACAAAGATGCCAAACATTACATGTTCACAATCCGACTTCTCTCTAATCATCTCCGCCTCGGGTAGCCATTCAGTAATCTTCTGTATCCGTTTCTCTATTATTCAGCCCATCGTCAGATATGTCCTTGTAATTTAGCAACAATCCAAGTCAACCCACCCGGGCTGGGATGTGTACTGACATACTCGAGTAACTTGGAGCTCCTCTGCGCCTCTTTCATGCGCTACGAAGATGACAAATTGTGAGATAGCGCATTCAAGGTGTTAATTATGGATGATTCTATATGTACCTCCCATAAACCCACTGCCGCCGCCGGATCATAGCAAGCCTGCGCCATGAGCCTCAGTCCTACATTCGTGGGGCAATTCAATGATCAGTGGGGTTGTGTAACGCCTCATAGGACCCATTTGTCCGTACCAATGTAGTCTGCTTCCGACTCCATTTTGCGGGAGAAAGGCATCAAGACGCCAAGCTCTAGGAACAAACGACTGAAGAACATCCCCGGGTCAAAGATGTACGCCATCAGCAGTTGCGCTACAATCAAAATTTTAGCCCAAGAGAGCTTTTCAGCGGAATGGCGAGCAATCTGGTGTGCAATCTTGGAAGTAGGACAGAATGTTCAGTGAGTTGATATTGCCACTCCATCTGTAAAGCGTGAGACTCACTTCGTGCCCAAGTACTGCGGCCATGCCGTCTTCGTCCTGCACAATGGGAATGAGGCCGGTGAAGACAAAGATTTTTCCGCCTGCGGATCATACACATCTTAGACTTTGGATTTAAACAGAGTGGCGGTATCCGAGAGAAAAACCTGGAAGGACAAAAGCATTCTTCTGCGGGTCTTCAATGACATACACTTCCCAGTGGAGATTGGCCATTCCAGTCACTTGAAAGACAGATAGGTGCAGAATTTAGTCGATTGCCGATGGGTCGCTTGCATAGATGTGCGAATACCTTTAATTAATCTCTCCGCTACCTGGCGTACAAAAAGGGAATATGGATGCCAGGATGGTAATATTTTTTGACCATACTGAGACATCACTTGTTGAAATGCCTGGACAGCAGAACATCCATCGATTACTCAATACCAATGCCAACTATAAATCGACCGATCTGTACGAAAGGGCTTGTACCTGCTTGGCCATCATCTTTTCTTGTTGAGGCGTCACATCGATGAATCTTTTTCGGCCTGGCAATACCGTGATGAGCCTCCTCTATCATCCGTAAATTGATATATTCTCGAGTCTCACCTGTTATGGGGACTGTTTCGAGATGGCTTCACTCGATAATCAGGACCATTCCTTGCGCGCACTATGCGACAAAAGTGGTGGTACCTGACATAATACGCTCCAAAAAGACCTCCACCGGCTGCAGTCCACATCAAAAATGTCTTATTTTGCCAAAAGGGTGGCGGCCCTAAATATCAATGATGATCTATATCAAATGTCCATAATCTTGAGATATACGCTGCGGCTAGAACCTACGTTGTTGAAAGTACTCATATTGTTGATCTCGCCGGCCTCGCCATTCTGGACCGGGTTGTTGTACTATTATGCGTTGCCCTCTGGACTGCGTTGCTGTGAATGCTCGAAGCTGTATGTTTTGCACATGGCGTCTTGGCGGGCAGGTGAAAGGGGAGGTTCTGAGTGCTGGACATAGTTGCGGCTGGCGCGCAAATATCTGCGTGCAGCCCGGGAAACGCAATAGGTATGACCTGCAAGCCATGACAAGAGAAAGGTTTCCGTGATGGAAAGCTGGACAAACGGTCGAGGCATACATAACGCGCGATCGTTGAACCATTTTGATGACTCAAGCGATCTGAGGTGGCAGTGACGTTGCATGGTCTGCGATCGTCATTACCATACATATTCACAGCTGCAGTGTTCATCTGCACAGACGATCCTTGACGACGACGTCGTCTGGAATAATCCACAGGATGTCTACTCAAGCAAAGACGGGACGCTGGCCACCCGAAGCATGACATCGTCCTGGAATTTTTTCTCTTCCAGTGTGACCTGCACTGCCCAAGAGCTGGACACCTTTCTGATATGCAACAATTATGGCATTTTGAGGCTCTGGTGGGCATCAGTCAACAAACCCAGATCTTTTAAATGCTTGGACAGTGATTGACGACACCTCCTGTCCCTCTTCTGGGTGGCCATCTGCACCCAATGCGACATCACAAGCAAGACCGATGTTTCCAAGTCCAGAATCTCCTCAGGGTGAAGAAGAAAGTCTCTACAGTAATGTATTTCAGTCTGTTGAGCTTTGACAAATTGTAAAAGGCATCATCGGAGACTGGACTTTGGAAGACCGCGGTCTGCGGGCATTAGATGCCACAAACCTCTACGCACGACCCCAGCAATCCCAGTCGACTGCAGTGCAGTTTACTAATTCGCAAACTGCAGTGCGCCGAAACTGGCCCTTTGGTCGCGCTCAAAAGGTTACAAGCAAAAAGTAAACGAGGCAACGTTGGGAAAGAGAAATTCAACCTTGTGTAAAAGGATGTTGTTGCTATGGCGATCATTGACCAATGAGAGAACATGCCCTCACGTGGATCAAATCCAACCATTTGTCCAGTGATACCTCGACACAGACATCGACATGAATTGTACATCTCGTGCACGGTGGAAAGGCCAGCTTACACAGAAATCATTTGAGCCGCTGAAATGGCACACATTTCTGTCTGCCGCTAACGCACGTCCAGCAACGGACATTGTAGCCCATGAATCACACTGGCTGAGGGTGGACCGCAAGATGAAAGGATTCGCAGAGACGAACAGCAAAGGAAGGGTTGATTGGGGTAGCATAACAAGATTCCAGCTTTGTTTGACGTTGACCGCTAAATACATCAATACATTCTGTATCTCTGGACGTTAAATTACAATAGATTTGGCGGTCTGCCTGTTCAGCATGCAAAGAGGCACAGTCAGCGTTATAGCGGTACGGTGACTGGGTTGTTTGTGACCTGTAATACAGGCGGGGGACAAAAGACCCTTCTACTCTAAGAACATTCTAATCCAAGCCCTTGTAGAACATTCTCAAAAGAATTTATGCTTTGGCGTTTGGCTTTAAGACCAAAGCTATAAGCAAGCGAGCAGGCCTTCAACGACCACTTATCAACCGACAATGGGCTTTTTTGACAATCTTTTGGGCTTTGGTGATGCGCAACAGCGCAACCAGGAAGTGTACAATACCGAGCGAGTTGAACACCATCACAAGAGTTCCTGGTCGCATGAGGGTAAGGCGACTTGTTTTCGACTTGTAAACGAAATATCACATATCTAACATTATAAACCATAAAGTCATTGCTGGAGCTGCTGGGTATGAAGCTATGAAATCGTACGAGCGCCACTGTGCGGCGAATGGACAGCCCCAGTCGCATAGCCAGATGAAGGAGATCCTTGCTGGGCTAGCAGCCGCTGAAGTGGACAAGTTGTTTGAAACCAAAGGACTGGACTGGCTTGATCGTGACAGAGCGAAACAACAAGCGATTGCACAAGCTCATACGGTAATGGAATTTTAGGTGGCCGCACTCATGTTCGTATCGCTCACTTTCGACAATAGTTGGCGGATGAGCAATATGGGCAAGGAAATGTCGCCCCTACGGGTGCTTTTCAAGGCGGATATGGTGGTGGATATGTAAGTACTGTACTCGGATTGATATGGTGTATGGATAGCTAATGGACGAAACAGTGATAGGTGATAGGAGCGCCGATTCATCACCAGCATCGTGGTCAATAGTATAGGAGCTGACAAAAGGGGCGGAAAAGCTATTTCTAACGTGAATTTAAACGGAATCAGCTAATGATGCTATAGCTAAACACATTCTACACTCTGGGTGCAAATATAAATATTCTGTCATATCAGTTGCTTTGCTCATATTCTTATTAGCAAGTTATCTACAAAGAAGTCCGTATTAAAGGTACTCCCTGTGCATCTTGTGTTTGGCCTGTACAGTGGGGAAATCGCCAAGAAAATAGTACTACATGTTACGCCAACGTTGTGGTGTATCGTCAAATGTAACCATGATCGCGTTTCCGCGGAGAGGGACAAGAAAGATAACTAAAGATCTGCGTTCACAAGGAGAGTACAAATGGTATATACGCAGAGACAGACTATACATGAGGTTTATACGGCGGGATTACATGAACCAGCCATTTATCCCAGCGTCTTGAATCATCTCAGTTGCTCAACAAAATTATGTTCAGTACGAGACTGTGTTCGGGCAGCTGTCTGAACCCGAGAAGGAGGCACCCGACACACCTCCAGTGGCGGTCGCATACACGCCAATGTACACCTCCGTGAGGTTTTTACCCTTGCATTTGAAGTACATGCGCAGGTTCGGGTAAGTCTTGGTAATCGCGCTACGCAATTGAGTCAAGGAGTAGCTGCCACCAGGGTTGATGCCGGCGTTGCTGAGGGCGGTACCAATGTTAAACTTGTTGCGCAAGTTCAAACCGTACCGGAAGTAAGTCGTAAGGTCCTGCCCTTGCTTGAAGTTGGGGAAGCACTAGAAACACGGCTCAATACGGTATTCAATGACGGAATCCTCTGCGAATACTTACAGAGACATCGGCCGGCGAGTAGCAGGAACCGTGCTTTTCCCACTCGTGGGTCCAGAAAGCATTATTATCTCCAGTGTAACTAGGCCAGAATTGCTTCATTTGGCTAGAAACGGAACTGTCGTAGCTTTGAACCAAACCCGCAACATTGGAGTAGGAAACGTCGGAACACTGCTGGGTCTGGATACAGGAAATTGAGACATGTACCTTATACTAATCCTATGATATGCACGAGAATGCCTACCTGTTGGCCACTGCAGGAGTCAGGCCATGCACCGTGGATGGTCCAGTAGTTCGGGGGAGTAATTTGGCAGCTTGAGGACGCACAATATCCTTTCAGCCATTGCTGGGCAAAGACGATGATACCGTTTTCGGGAATGCAGCAAGTATCCGGAGATGGAGATTGAGCGCTGCATGCTCGAGCATTAGCGTCGCAAACCGCCGCACGCGGGGCGAGCGGATTAAAAGGCAAGGCAGCCGCGTTAACGCTGGATGCGACCAAAAGCACAAGAGCGATAGCGCCTTGCATAGAGTGCATGATGAGGTTCAGAAAGGATTTGGGATTGTGTCAATGCATGGGTCAAAGACGTTAGGTATCACATTTTATACTTGAGAGAATCATGATAAAATCGCTCTCACTGCGATTAGCGCCTAAACGAACGATAGTGCAAATCAATTTGTCCCAACGTTCTCCGACTCTGATCTCGTATCACATTCGAGTTGTTGCGATTGTATGTCAAGAATTAAAGATCATGGAAGTTGTAAGGTTGCCAATACATTCCTGGCCTTCCTTTCCTGGATGATTCGGAGAGCAGATCTTTTGTCTGGGCGTGCCAGCAGACGAGCACGTTGCAATCCCCCCACGGCGCGCCTTCCCTCCGACGGCGTTGCCCTGAAATGTTGGTCTCAAAAGTGAGATCATTCGCCCCCACGTTTCCTTGTCGCGCTGCACACACGAGCTGGACGGCCGAGAAACGGTGATCATTCACAAGAAGTTGTGGACCAACTGGATGATAAAATTGTACCAAGGGCCAGCAGCTCCGGTATTTCCAAGTCACGTGTACTAACAGCACAGCACTATACTTCCACCTATTCGCTGGGGATTACGCCCGTAGAGTGACCTACTGCTCTGAATATATTTCTGTAACAACAATTAGGAGGGGGATGCCCAACAAAGCATGTCTAGCGAACTACCTCGTGTAATCTATCTAGACTTCTGCCAGGACCGTCTCACGCACTCTCCTGGCTACATCTTTCCCAACCACACCCTGAACTTGCTCAAGAGTCGCCCGTGCTTGGACCAACCCACTCGTATTCTTTACACCCCCAATTAAGCCAACCAACACCTTTTGCCCCACTGCCTTTTCAGTTAGCACCACTTGCACAGCCTCGTCAATCTGCTCGAGCCGCACCAATGCCTCGACCAAAGAGGACACCTGGTTTTCGGTTATATCGTACTTGAGTGTTTGTGCACGTGTTTGAATATCGCGCCAGGCCTCTTGCAGGTCAGCATGTGTAGAGTGACGGCCGAGCGCGTCTAGGTAAACACATACAGCCGCTTCCGGTATTTGCGCTCTGTGCAGAGGAAGGGGCTTTGCTGTCGGGTCTACCGGTTTTCGGTTCTTTGCATGCCCAGCAGAAAATGGTTCCGGATCCGGTACCTTAAGATGCGTGCCGT
Organism: Spizellomyces sp. 'palustris'; assembly: GCA_006535965.1. Taxonomy (NCBI): domain Eukaryota; kingdom Fungi; phylum Chytridiomycota; class Chytridiomycetes; order Spizellomycetales; family Spizellomycetaceae; genus Spizellomyces; species Spizellomyces sp. 'palustris'. The sequence goes on along the minus strand of QEAR01000069.1, from coordinate 36,569 downwards.
CTGGAGTCTGCGCCATATTCCCTTTTTGTCCTGGCCATGATCGATTCAAAATCCACGACCAACACTCCCGGACGCCCTCCAAATTCCCTGCTCTTTCTCTCGCATCCATCAAGGCAACAACGTGCTCTTGTCCGACAGCTACTCCCCTCTGCGTCATTTCCTGTATCCATTCTAGTGCTCCTCTTTCATGTCCCTTCTTGGCATGAGCATCCAGCAAGGTCAGGTATGTTACTGCACTTGGTTCACAACCAGCCTCTAACATACGCTCATAAGATCTCTTCACTCCATCCAAACCTCCACTCTTTCCATACGCATCGGCAAGTGCCGTCCATGCTTTCACGTCGATCTCAGCACCTATACTTGTCAGTTTGGAGAACCATTCCTCAGCACTCTCCGGATCCCGTTTCTTGGCGAAAGCATCCAAGGCAGCAACAACCGTCCGCGAACCCACACGTCCACTCTTGCGGATAATCTCAAACCACTCAATAGCTTGGTCCGTCCTACCAGTTCTGCATAGCCACCCGAAAACAACATTTCGAATAGGCGGCGACGGAACTATTCCAGCGCGGTTCATGGCATCCAGCCAAAAAGCCACCCCGTCCGCATCGTTTGCATCGGCATGCGCTTTGATGAGGGTAAAGAATGTGACGCTATCCGGGTGCAGAGATGTCTTGCCTTCCTGATTGGTTTTTAAAAAGGCTCGCTCAAACCACCTTTGTGCTCCCCGAAAATCGCCTACCACACAATATGCGCCAATCATTGCGTTATGAGTTTCCACCCCTGCCTTAATGTTCTTTGCTAACATTTCTGTAAATATTGCCAGCGCACTCTCCAGATCACCGATCCTGCCGTGTCCAGCAATCAGAGTGGTATAAGGGATATGGTCAGAAGGCCTAATTCTTGCGTCCCTATCCGTTTCCATAGCCTCCAATAATTTCACAGCAGTGTTCATCGCTTGCTTTGTTCCCTTTTGGCAATATCCATCGATCAAAACTTGGAAGGTTACAGCGTTCGGCACGATCTTCCATTTTTTCATCATAACTCTTCTCCAATTTCTCGCTCCTGCCAAATCGCCCGCACGCACTCGGGCATTCATCAGGGTATTCATCAGCACGACATCCGGTGCCACGTTATGTTCCACCATGTGTTTCAAGGCAAAATCTTCAGCAGTAACAAGGTCGCCAGCGCGCGAGAAGCCGTTGATAAGGCTAGCATATGTTTTTAGCAGTGGTACCACCCCGGCCAACTCCATGTCGCGGATGTATCGACGCATGTTGGCGAGATCACCCAGTTGGGAGAAGTGATGAATCAAGACGTGGAAGGTAACGGCTCGCGGTGCTGTTGCCGGATCCTCCTTCATCCGTGCATAAAGTTGTTCAACTTCAGCAAGCTGACCATGTTGAAGATGCTTGGCTATGAGAGTGGTGTATGTCACGACGTCAGGCTCCACACCTGGACGGTTCAGGATTTCGCCGAATTTGGCGGGGTCCTCTTCTCTGGAAAGCAAGATATTGGCTTGGAATGTTGGATCGTATACAGACGTCGATCCTTCATTCGCCTCTTTTTGAGTAGCTTGAGAACTCGCGCCGGTTCGGGCGAAAAATGCTAGCGCGCTCTGCGTGGATGAATCCGGTATGATTCCGAACCGCCTTTCCGCCTCGATCACAAGGTCTCGAGCGGCCGCTGTGTCGGCACTATTCGCAACAAGAAGATTGATGGTTGCCCGCAGAGGCTGTACCTTAGTCTTCGCGATGAACTCCTCCATATAGGCCTTAGCTTCCTTAATGTTCCCGCTTTTAATGTGTGCATCTATGATCGCATGAAGAGTGAACTCATCGGGCACGATGCCTTCTTCGCTCATCTGCGCCACTTTCTTCAAAACCACTTTCAAATCACCTGCACTTGCATGAGCTGAAAGAACCACATTCCACATTTCCACATTCGGTTTAACACCATCCTCCAGCATACTCATCCACTCTTCCTCTACTTTTGAGGCCGTAGTACGCGGATCGCCTGGCAGGGATTTCGAAATAGCGGCAAGAATCCGTGAGCATATCCGCGCATTTGGGCGCTTTTCGGGGTTCTCAGAGTTGACCATTTCATCATAATACCCCCAAACTCTCGTCAGGTCATTATTCTTCAACGCAGAAGATATGAGAGCTCCGTACGCAGTTCTACTCGGGGTCTGACTCCACGACTTCATGGTAGAATAAAACTCTAGTGCTTCATTCTTACGATCAGCCCGTACATGGAACGTGATTAAATCGCTCATGGTTTCTGCACGAAGGACCCGGCCTTCCTCTCGTGCACGATAAAATTCTTGACAAGCAAGCTTAAGTTTTGGGGGCTCGCTTCGCAAGGCAAATCGGATCTTGCTGTCACCGGTTCGCGCAGCAAGTCGCTTCAGTCGAACTCGCGCAGCCTGGATGATATTTACAGTTTCATTATCCAGAGATACTGCATCTTTGCGCATCATCTCATCAAGATCCAATATCTTCTGATCATCATTTTCTGACACTACAGATGAAATTACAACCGCGCAATCCTCTGAGGATGGCTGTGTTAGAGATCGCAGCAGTGCAAAAACATCCATAGCTCTAGGTGATTGACTTGAAAAAGTTCGAAGTAGATCTTTGAGCACAGCTGCTTGCGGTTTTCTGTTCTCTGCGTGGCGGGACCAGATGATATCTCCGATATCATTCATGTCCAACAGATCGTTCCTTTTGAGAAAATCTGACAGACGCTCTTCCTCCATATCATGGACATGCAATTGCACAAAAGCTGATAACGCGTCTACAAAACGCTTTGTAGATTTGGCAGAATGGCGTTGGAGGCGAGTGCCCGCTCGATGAAAAGGTGCCCCGCTACGTTGGATCGCCTGCCACACCCATCTAACGCCATCCCAGTGCCATCTCTTTGCCCGTTCGCTGGCCAATATCTGAAAACATGCCAGTGGTAGTTTAACCCCAAAATCTAAACCCCATTTCACTGTCGCTTGAGCACCATCCAATTCTCCAATTGCAGCTTGTGCAGCGATGAGAGTCTGATAGTCAAAGGGACCAGGTGATATGAGAAATTCTTTCAAAGCTCTACCCGCAATCAGCTCCCTAGCATATGCCATGGACTTGTGACCATTGTCATTTCGGGAAGCTGGAATCCTTGTGTGTCGCGAGTCGGATGGACCGTTTGTTAATGTGGTAATCAATGTCGAAAGTAATACCCGCCGAATCGCAATCAAAGACGCTGAAAATGTGGCTTTCCTGGAATGCACCTCTCCATCTTTCTGCTTCTTGATCTTCGTCTCTCCTTGAGAGATTGTGACAGTCAAACGGAGGAGCCTCTCAATATCGTTTTGGGATAAACGAATCAAATCGAGCTGAAAAGCATGACTGTGCGCAATCTTTCGTGCTTTCCGTATTCTACCCTTTTGTAGCATTTTGATGAAATCGCTAACAGACCTTGGGGATTTCGGCTCTCCTTCGTCGTTTGGATTGACCTCACGGACGGATTCGGGAGAAGCAATCTTATCCCCGTCTTTTCCTACATGATCTTCCAGTGCAAATTCCGGCAACAATTTTTGTATCTCTTTGGTAATACCGTATGGTGCTGCTTGGTTGTGTTGCTGCTGATCATGCTGACGTGGAGACGCAGAGATTCTTCTCCGCAGCGTGCTAGACGATTCCTGCTGTGAGATCGGGCGGCATTTCGTACATTGGAAGCAGTTCAATTCCAAAGGTATTCGTGCGGACGAAAGTTGACGCAGCAGTCGTCCGCTCGGGGTCCTAGGAAAATGAACCATCCAATTGGCCGCCGAGATCGGTCAGGTAGTCCTTGGCAGAAGGGGTCCTTGTCTGTAAGCACGTGCGTGCATCGACCACAGCGAACACGTCATCGGGATGAACGGATATAACTTAGATCCGGCTCGAATAGAGATGACGATGCAAAAAGTGCCTGCGTACAAGGAAAAATAAATAACGACCTACAACAGGGAAGAGCCTGTTGTCGGGTGTGCTACAGACTCAGGTAAGCCGTTGTACTGTATATGATGGGGGGGGGATGCAATGGGTACAATTTAAGAGAACTCGAAGGTGTGACCCGCTGATCTAGTTCAAGTCTGCCCGCGCGGTTGCTACGAAAGATTAGACGAAGGTAGTTTACTCAACCTCTTTTGTTATTTTTTTTAGCCAAAGGCGTTCATTTTGACTCTCGCAAGCGTACCAGTCTTCCTGTTGGACGGGTTGGTCAAGATGCTCAACGCCTATATAGAGGGCCTCGCCCGGACTGGGTTGCCTCCCGACCTCCTCAAGGCAGCCATAATGCTCGTTGCTGCATTCCCGGCAGCAATACTATATCGCCTCATTCCCGCGTCCTCACCTACTGCCCGACACCTTTTCTCAATTGGAGTGTCGGGTACACTGTTTTGTTCGCTTTTCAATATAAGCGGTTTCATACAGTTGGTCGGGGAAGCGTTAGCGATCTATGCGCTGACAGCAACTATGAGAAAAAGCAAATGGGGTCCTATATTGGCTTTTTTGGGTGCCATGGGCCAGCTATCGATAAAGTACGTATTGATCTCTTATAGTGCTGGGCAGTTATGCTAAGCGCTGATTGTCATTTCAGTCACATCTTTGGTCAACTGATCAACAAAAGCACCGCGAATTTCGACCATACTGCCCCTATGATGGTCCTTGCAATCAAGCTAACCTCATTTGCGTGGGCTGCACATGATGGCACAAAGCCTGACAAGGTGCGTCCTTTGTGCAATCAAGAGAAGATCGGATGTGATACCTGACAAAAAGGATGTCTGCTCCTACAGGATCTGTCGGAGGATCAACGATCACTAGCGATACGCAAGTTCCCTGGGTTGATCGAATATTTTGGCTACGTCTTCTTTTTCGGCGGTTTTCTTGTTGGTCCAGCATTTGAGTTTGCTGATTACCGGAAGTTCACATCTGCTGAGGTGCGACTTCAACTGAGGCTGCATTCGAAATCTTCGTCTTTAACCATGTCATCTTTTGATAGCCACCATTTGACAAAATGACGAGTCCCACTCTACCAGCTTTGAAGACGGTGGCCGCCGCAGTTGTCTCACTCTTCATCTTCTTCAAGTTTGGAAATGTCTTCCCATACCACTATGCGCTTACTCCCGAGTATGCAAAGCTGGCGTTCTCAAAACGGTACGTTTTCCACTAGTGATGAAAGCGTACTGTTGCTGCAGGCGTGTAACTCTAGGATTGTGTTTAGCTTTCTATACTTGCAGTTAGCCGGAGGGTTAGCGCGCACAAAGTATTATGTCGCCTGGAAGCTTTCGGAAGCAGCTTGTATCCTTTCAGGAGTCGGATATAACGGCATAGATCTCAAAACCGGCAAACCTTTGTGGAACCGCGTACAAAACATTGCAATTCGGGGCTTCGAGCTGGCGCCCAACTCAAAGCTTGCCCTTGATAACTGGAACAAAAACACTGGTCTGTGGCTTCGGCGATATGTTTACCTTCGCATCACCCCACCCGGTACAAAACCTAGCGGAGCTGCTGCCGTGGCGACGTATATCACTAGTGCATTCTGGCACGGCTTTCGTCCAGGGTTTTATTTGACGTTCATATCAGGCAGTCTTCTGAATGTCGCTGCGAGAACCATTCGGCGAAACTTCCGTCCCCTCTTTTTGGGTTCTAGTCGCTTGGCACCTTTGAAACCTATCTACGATGTGCTGGGATGGGCGGCCACTATTGGAAGCATCAACTACTTTGCAGCGCCCTTCGTTGTTCATTCCGTGGAGAACTCGCTGACCATTTGGAAGGCCAATTACTATATAGTCCACATCGTGCTCATTGTCGTGGAAGTTGGATTTACCTACTTGGGCTTCAACAAGGTGCTAAAGAAATTTGGTCAGAGCATTGGCGCGGAATATGGAACCCAGGAAATACGAAGTCGAGTGGTCAGTAAAGGAGGTCGCAGTAACGGGACCAATGGGTATCGCAAATCTAACGACGACGAAGTGAAATTGATGGCTGATATCGTCGATGGAACTGTGGTTCCTGCGATGGCAAAGGAAGCGAAAGAGGACTAATTCCTTCTTAATGGTTATGAATTATTATTATCAGAATTTATGTATTACATGGGGATTGCGGGCCACTATTGTAATTCATTTGTTTATTTCGAATGAAATGTGTGGTTATATGGTTCTGCTGCGCCAGACGGACGCGGTCGCGCTTCTTGACCGTTCGACCCAGAAACGGCAAGCGCTCGCCGTCAAGATCCCAAAAGCGCAACAGGTCGATACGAAGCTGGGTCCTTGGATTCTTGAAGGAGCCAAAAAGCTGACTGTCTTGGATTCGTCCCTGCCCTTGCTTGTGATAGCTAAATTCATCGTGGTAGATGCCTCGTGTGCCAGACACGTCGTTCACATAGGGCTCATTCTATTAAGTCCATGTCAGACTCTCCGCCTCAGACATCACCTACAGAGGCAGCCGAGCCCACCGCACCGACAGATATTGCTCCGCATCCGGTGGTACTCGAGCTTCATCCAGTTGGGCCGCACGAGCGGCGCTCGTTTGATATAACAACCTTGAGCCAGCGGCAATCTGTAGTTTTATCTCCTACGACTTCCGAACCGCCTTCGCGTCCTCAAGGAGTCCGTCGTGCATCTCTATCTTCAGTGCTATCTTGGCTTCCGAGACTGACAACTGCCGGTCAAAGCGAGGAGAATCATACGAGTGGAGCACCCGTTCTCAGTCCCGGAACAGACCCTGTGATTCGAACGCCAAAGTTCATTTCACCTCATGAGCCGGAAGGATACTTTAATGGTCATCCCTTGTCTCCGAGGGACAGCGAGAGCTCTCCAGTCATTCGATCCAATATTAATTCCACCCATCCCAAGAAGCGCGTTAGCGTGACTGGAATCCTTGGTAAAGGACGAAATGAGATCGGTTCTCCGATAAAAGAAGATGCTCGACCAGCAAATCAGCGAAATCAGGAATGGAGTAAGGGGATTCATCCGGACCACGGGAATGAGGAGTCGCATGTTGATACGGCTTTCATGGTACACTTCCGGCTCCTGGTTTAGTCATGGAAACGGTAGAGACTCTCTTCTAATAAGATTACGCAGCGATCTCTGGAAGCCTGCCAAAAACTATTTCTGGACCTCTTATCAAGTACAAGGTATTATTGCGATATGCCAGATCTGAGGTGCTGGATCACGTGCTTACGGATGTCGCCCTGTCTCTGCTGCCTACAGCGATGTCTCCAGATGCTCACCTGTTTCTGCGAAGCTTGATCATCCTGATCCGCTTATGATCATGGAAAAAGTTGGCGAGATTGTCCGAAAGCATTGCGTACTTTCGTCAGCGGGTGATGCGGATATGTAAGGGCAAACGGATTCTCTGCTAAAAGCGTTGCATGTTTACATGATGTCGAGTGTAGGTCACAGCATGTGTCCGAAACTTTGTACGCAACAATGCTTATAAGGCAGGTGGCTGCAATCATCTCAGTCCCCGGTCTGGTACCGGTCCACAAACGTGTAGCCCTGGAAAAGGAGATCGAATCTACTGTGTGAGTGGTTTTCCTGGTATTTGGTTAGATGAATAGGTCAATGAACTTAAGAACATCTGGCAGAATCGGTTGGCTCCAAACCGCTTTCAACTTGAGCTCTACTGGTTACATTCAGTTTACAGACCCAAACGCGGATGGCTTTTCTAGCGTAGCGTCCGGTTAGTGCGTACCCTTATTGAAGGTGCGCGTACAAGTTCTAACCAATTGATTGGCAGCTATCCGAAATGCACTATTGCGTTGCATACATCGCGAGGGGAAAGAGGGTTGGCTCAAAACACCAGAATTAACCAGCGCTAATCTGCCCGTACCTGTAATTTATCACGCGGATGACATTAATGCGAAAGCGTTTGAAGTGAATTTACTCCGCTCTTGGCCCGCATTGGGCACCGTACTTGGATTTTCCAAAGCTCGTCTGCGGAGGGGTGAGCATATACTACGGCGCAGATATTCCTCTATTGTCCATCATGAGCTCACATGCGGCAGTTCCAAGTGTGCAAGATGGAGAAACTATTGATCTCATAGCACTAGATAGAATGGTGGATGAGGACATACAGGAAGGGAAGAAACCCTGCATGGTAATTGCACGAGCAGGTAAGATTTTGGGTCCACAACCCGCTACCTTGCACAGTATAAACACAGTGCTCTTCTACTGTCCTGTAGGAACCCCGGTGACTGGGCAATTTGACAGTTTGATGGGATTGAGAGCAATTTGCGATAAGTGCAATATGTGGCTGCATGTGGACGGGTAAGTAGTCCAACATTCCATCTCAGGGCTTGGCGCTTTCTCACATGTCCCACTTTCATAGCATGGGTCTCGCATTCTTAGTAGCCACGAACGTTAAGACAGAAGAGAGCCAAAAGACTACTCTTGCACATCTCGAATTTACCAAGAAAGCAGATTCGTTTGTGATCGATTTTGAAGGCTGGTTTGGCATTAGCGGCCTGCCACCAATGGTAGTTAAAATTAACCTGTTCTTTGTATTGCGCAATGACTAGTCGAACTTCATGCCCAATAGACCCTCTTTCGCGCAAATCGGGTCGATGAAGTCTTAACTGAAAATGAGAGTGCGATCTTCCGCACTCTGGATGAAACCGAGCGGAAAATCAAGCATACGGCTCAACCACTGCGCAGTAGTATGGTGAACGGGAGGTTAATTCTGGAATATGTGCCGCCAGCGGCATCTCGTCCAAACGAGCGAAAGGGAAGGGAGACTTCGAAAATACCAACCCCCATCGGATCCACGTTACCGTTCTGGATAATAATGAAGACGGTTGATGAGGGACGGTTGCAGAGGCACGTCCTGAAGGGCCAGGAGCTGGTAGGTACCTGACAACGCTGCCTTTACAGTTATGTAGAAGCTCATTGGAATGTCTGGATGCTTTGAGGCGCGCGTATTTTTCGACAAGGTTACTGCCCTGCCGTTCTTAAGAGGGCATTCCCAAGCCGAAGCGCCTCTTCATGTAGTACTCGTGCGGTTTGACGCTAGGACTGCTCTGCAAACTGCTGAGCACTCGGTAGCGGATCTGCAGCTCCAAAACCCGCCCATTTTCGACAACCTCGCGGAAAGCCAGCTGGGAACGAAATATGTGCGGAATAGAAATTTTCTGGGCGTTAATATAACAATCACTCACTCTTGCCTTCGTGTAGATCTACGCTCACTTGCAGGATGAATTTAGATCTACCCTTGAGATAGACCTAGTCTCTGTTGCCGGTATACTCTACATTCGCTATCGGCCCTTCTCATCTGGTACGTGTCAGAGGCCATCTGCGGATTGGACGGTCTTAAGCAATAATACTGACTTGCCTGATTTTAGCCTCGGCGTTCGAAATACAAACCCACGTGCTGCCACATGCGACAGAAAATATTGTGCGAGCCGCTGAGAGAATATTCTCAGCTATTGCCTTCCGCAAAGCTTTTCGTGACACCGTGGAAAAGAGGCGCGAGTTGATCTTTGTGGATGAAGCGTCGGTGGCCCCTCAAGTGAATGAGCACGGTGAAACAGAACCAGGGGACGATGTATGGTTCGGCTTGGGTGCAGTTCGGTATGAAGATCAGCAGAGGTTTCGCAAACCTTGTACAACCAGTCTCATCAGAACATCACTCTTGACAGATACACTCCACTTTATATTGACGTCACCGCAGATTCCGTTGCCCCTGAAGTGATCAGCAACCTGGATGGGCTTAATGTGCAAATGGCGGACCGACTCACCGAGTTGCGTCCTGGAGATAAGTCTCTTTTTCAGAGCTGCAGGGCCGCCAAAGACACACTTCCCACTGCACTAAGAGACGGTGCTGGCTCCTGCGTGCGAATCGGCTTGGTAAGTATGGCTTGCTATGTAGCGTCTTAATGCAAATGTTTTAACTTCGTAAAAAAATCAGGCATCTCAGCCATTCACTTTGGAGAGCATTCGGGAACTCGTCAATGATATTACTAAAACAGGCATGAGGTTGGAGCGAAATAGTGACGTACGTAAAATGTATTGCTGAGTACTCAAACTTGCACGTTGACACACCCTCCTATCGATAGTTTGTTGCCCGAATAGCTGACGTGATACGCAAAGGAATAGAGGAGGCTGAGAGGCAACTACAAAATGAGTCAGCTGAAGAGGTACGCCGTGATATTTGCCTGTCATATGGGCAGGCTGTATTCATTACCGTATAGCAACCTAGCATATTGCGCATGTTACCAATTGTGGGATCAGTTTTGAGCTGGTGGCGACCGGAAATGCCGAAAAATCGTGTACCTGTGGCGAAGACGTTCTCGATTGCTACTGGTGAGATACGTAGGCGCAGATGCCCCAAAGTGCATCAAGGCTAACATGAAGTCCAGGCTTTACAACTATTCCCTTGGGTCCAAACAGCCCACGAGGTTCAATAAGCCTCCCGTCCAGACAAAATTCGGTGATATATGATGTCTCGCGTCGCAGCAGCGAAATCGATAAACCTGTTTCACAGTTGTCCTCGTTGTTCAACAATCGGAAGGAGGATTTTGAGCATATCTCGCCGGTTGAGGAAGGAGGACGGACTGTTGGGGAGACTGAGACGCAGGAAGAGAACCCCGCGGAAGAAAACGACAAGCATGAAGATCTTCATAATCCTGCAGCAGAGGAGAAAGACCACGTGAACAATCCGGTACCAGATAGTTCTGACGTGGCAAATCCGAAACGTGATCAAAAATTGGACAGAGATTCCTACGGTGAAGCAAATGAGGAACCCTCAGAATCACAATCGGTGATTGAGGAGATCGAGAACGCTGTGCGACGGCTGATCAGCGAGCATGGTAAGTACCAATTAGTTTTGCTACTCACTCGTCCCGTAGCTGACGCTCCGAGAACAACGTCAAAAATTTAAACAGAAGGCCAACCCGAACACTTCAATGTCGACCAAATACGAGCGAGCCTTGACACGCAATTCGGTCGGGAGTTGACGGACGACGCTGTGAGCTCAGCCGTAAATAAGATACTGCACGAGCGCGGTATTACGGGCCCGACGGATGGGCAAATCGAGGCGGGCGTGCGAGAGATTCTGCAAGAATATCGTACGTGATTTCTCTTTTGTGTAGTTTCCACGCACGTGCGTCTAGCTCATCATGGCTATCATTCTGTTGGCATACAGGAGATCGGCTTGGAGAACTGAACAACCGGAAAGTTCGAATGATACTGCAGGACCGATTTCATCGAGATTTGAGAGATAGGACTGGATTTATTAGGGAAATTATTGATAAGGTTTTGGAAGAACGTGCATAGACGCTTCTTTTGGATTCGACGCTGAAGTGTACCTAGGGTACGACTTGCCAGATATTTGTATTTGAAATAACGACGTGTTATTTTTGTGTCAAGTAGCGCTTTCTGATGTGACTGCTATGAAAGGGCGGTGTGTGCAATATTGAGGCAACGAGGACGCAATTTTAATGAACTCAATGAAAATTTGGGAAATATGATTAAGCCGTAAATTCTTTCAGAGTTATTTACACAGAGTTCCTCCCCGAATTTCCTCTAAATTGTCACTGTAACTTCCCACCACACTTATATTCGTCCTGCATCTGGCGCCTTCCCTTGCCTTTTTGGCATTTTTCGCGACGATTCGTCCTCTAGCTCCTTGGCTTTGTAATAGTGTGGAGCAACTGCGGGAACCAAGGCGCTTAGTATGCAAAATTCCAGACGTTTTATTAAACGGAAGACTTACCCTCCAACAGCCACTCCGACTGGATCTCAATGACTTGTCTCATGTATTCTTTGCTTGTCATCACCAGCTCGAAGTACAGTACCCATTTCGGATTCTCCTGGAATAAACTACTGCTCGGATGTATAAGAACCGTTTGGTTGTGCTTGATTGTTCGGTAACTATCCCCACTCTTTTGGAGTCGGGCCGTGTTGTAGAAAAATCCGGCGGTGAGAGCTTTCCGGATGGGAACTGTATTGCCAGGATCCGGGTTTGTTAATAAAGGCACCTCTGTTCGCTCCATCAAACCAGTTAACTGGTCGCGGAGATCCCGGGCTCGTTTCATTGATCGGTGTTGAATGTAATTTTCATAACACCAGTTGATGGAATAATTTGTCTCTACATACGTATTCCATACTGCCAGCAGCATGAGGTGGTCACCACCTGGTCGGAAAAAGTTCTTCCGCGCTTGGTCCGCGTGGACGTGCTCATTTTTTGGGCGGTAGAAAATGGAATTTCCGACGGAAAGCATCGATATGATCGACACCATTTCATCCGTACAGCCGTATTTTTCTGCCGCAATGATGGTCTTGCTGAGCATTGGGTCCAAGGGAAACTCTGCCATCCTCCGTCCCAGCTTTGTAAGCTCTCCTCGATCGTTTAAAGCACCTAAAGCATACAATTGCTCTAATGCGCGGATCAGCGTCTCAGCCGGCGGGGCATCCATGAAGTCAAAGTTCATCAAATCGTTAATTCCCAGGGATTTTAGGAGGAGTACTGTGTTTCCCATATTTGTTCGCTGGATTTCTGGGACGGTATTCTCTTCCAGCTCGTTCTGGTATGCCCAAGCTGTGTATAATCGGAAGCACTTTCCGGGTCCCACACGACCCGCACGACCTTTCCGTTGGTTCGCCGATGCTCTTGAACAGGGAACTACGACCAACGACTCCATTCCTGTTCTTGGGTTGTAGTTGTTTTGCTTCTCAAAACCGGGATCAATCACGTAAACCACGCCGTCAATCGTAATTGAGGTTTCCGCAATGTTTGTCGCTAGCACCACTTTCCGCGCACCCTCTGGGGTAGGCTCAAAGATCTTGGCTTGCAAATCCGACGGTAGATTTGCGTAACAAGGTACGATGATGAGCTCCGCTACTTTACTGCCTAGTTGTCGACAAATTGCACGCAGACCTTCATCAGCTTGTTCAATTTCTTCCTGGCCCGTCAAAAATAACAGGACGTCCCCCTTAGGTTGAGTGATGTGTATTGTCATGATGGTGGTTATGGCGGCCGCGAGATAATTGGCCTCGGGTGCTGCTGTGTGGTATGTTTCGACAGGGAAACGACGTCCAGGGATATTGAAGATGGGGGCGTCGTCAAAATATTGCGAAAACTTCTCGGCATCCATCGTCGCGCTGGATATCAGAAGCTTTAAGTCTGGCCGAAAGCGGGATATATCCTTGACCAAGCCAAACAAAATGTCTGTGTGTAACGTACGCTCGTGCGCTTCATCGATTATCAGACAGCTGTAACTAGCCAAGTCCGGCTCGGTTAAGAACTCGCGGAGAAGCATCCCATCTGTCATGTACTTCAAAATAGTCTTGTCGGAGGTACAGTCCTCAAACCGGATGGAATATCCAACCTCTGACCCCAACTTTGTCCCCATCTCGTCTGCAACCCGCGCCGCGACACTCATGGCGGCAACACGTCGTGGTTGTGTGCATCCAATCTTGCCCTTTTTGGTGTAACCAGCCTCATGCAAGTACTGCGGTATTTGGGTTGTTTTGCCGGATCCCGTCTCCCCAACGATGATCAGCACCTGGAACTGTTCTACGGCAGCCAATAATTCTTCACGATATCCAAATACCGGCAAAGACTCTCGAACCTCCTTCATAGACATGGCTTTTCGCTCGGCTTCGGAAATTTGCGGGCCAGCCTCCGCGGCCAGCTCCTCTTTCTCTGCAACGGCTTCGAGAATAAAGTCAACCCGTTGTTCATCATCAAAAACATACTCGAAGTCCTGCTCGTCTTTCTTTGCTTTGTCTTTGGTCCCGACTTTCGCAAGCGATTTAACAATCTGATTCTGTTCCCATTGCTCTTGCTCCGTAACGAAACTCTCAATATCTCCGTTGTCTTCATACCGCGCATACAAAACAGATTCCTGTTTTTTCTTATCCAATTTTCCTTTTTCCGTGATGTAGTCCTGTGGCATCTGATACCCCTCCACCTTGTCACTTAATCGTAGCCTTTCCCGGGTGATTTCAAGTACCTGCTTGTTCAATTCATGCTCTTTACGCTCACGTTTTGTCAATTTTTCGTTATGGAAAAGGAATTCCTCATCTTCGATCCTCTTCTGCAAAAGCTGGAGTCGCTGATCTTCACGCTTTTTAAGATACTCTTGCCGAGATCGCTCACGTATGTCTGGCATGGCTTGATTACGAGCCTCCTTATCCTCCGCTATTGAGCGCCTCTTGTTAGCTTCCGCCTCCTGCTTGGATGACCTGTCCTCCACTAGCTTCTTAGTCTTCTCCTTATCTCTCTCACGCAGCCTTGCCGCAAACTCATCTCGTTCTTTCAAGTCCTGTTCTCTTGCCTTCTCGTCCTTGGTATATTCGTCATCCGACTCTTCCTTGGGTATGGAATCTCGTCTCGTCCGTTTCAGTGGAGGCTCATCGTCTGAGTCCTTCTCCCAGCCTTTTGCTGTTTCCTCCTCATTCCTCTTCCTTAGTTTCTTCTTTTCTTTCTTTTCTTTTCGGTCCCTCTTCCTCGACTGCTCGCCATCTATATTCATACCATCCACCTCTTCGTCATCGTCCAACAACAACCCGAATTGTTGATTCTTTTGTATGAGGCGAACCGTTTCTTTCTCAGCAATTCGTCGTTGAGACTTTTTGGAGGACAGTAACGGGCGATCCATGCGTGTATAGAGCTCGGATACAAACCGTTTGGCGTCCGCTGTTGCAGGTAGGTCGGCAGCTTCGAGCGATCTAGACAGAGCAGCTTCGGACTTTGCCGACTTTGCCGATGCAATAATGTAATCCACAACAGTCTTCTCGGACATGCCGAGAAGCTTCATAACGTTATCGGAAACCCATGTTCGGAGTTGTGCTTCGCTCATGTTGTCGAGGAGTACCGACCGAATGAAATCCACCTGCAAGCAACCCAAGGAACTTTGAACCAGATCGGAATCACGTGCATAAGTTTCACCTTAACCGGTTAAATGAAGCTTCCAACCATGTTTAACCATGGTCATGTTTATTACGGAAAGCATGAGGTCTCGCCTGATAGACAAAGGTGTTTGAACGGCAAGCGTGGAGAGTCAACCGTCAACTGGAATAGTGTGGCATTTAATTACACATTTTGAAAGAAGTTTTAAACTTGGCAAGACGCAGTTCTCTGTACTCTTTTCGGGCATTATCAAAGAGCAGCAACAAGCCGCCTATAGTCTACCTGACGCTGTGAGTCTTCAAACGGACGCGCGAGCGTGATAATTTCCTGCAGCACATCGTTGTTAGAGAGTGCCAGTAAACTTAACTTGCTTGTGCTTATCAATAACATATTTGCTTACATGGTCACTCAAGTCGATACCCCAGATTTCTCGACCCGCTGCGACGAGAGTCTGCCTAGCACATTTTCCCGAGCCGGTAGGGTCCTCACGGGCACATACATCTTCAACTTGCTTTTTTGCGGCATCCCCACCACGCTGTTTGATTAAAGCACGCGCTCTTGTAAGAATCCGTCCACAGTCGCTCTGGGGAAATGATGCCGGGTCTTTTTCCATATAGTTGAACACATATCTGGGAGAAATGAGCAGTCAATATTTTGGTGAAAAAAACGTCTTAACACTTGACTAACTCGTCGGCATCCAGCAGAATAAAGCGATGAGCGAAGACTGTAACAGTTGCACCAACATAGAGATCCTTTGCAGTGTAATATCGCGGACCGCGCGGATCTGACAAGGATGAGCCAGGAAGCAGAACACGAGTGCGCTCCATAAACTTCCCGCCAATAACTCCCGCATTTCTATATTGCAAAGATGACAGGCTTAGAAGCTACAAAAGCAAATATTGGTCTCGCAAGTGAACTGTCACCCTACCTCTGAGGGGGCTCGTAGATAGTCATCATGTCATCGGCGAGGCGATACGTAATGACAAAACGACGATCACGGTCCTCTTTATGCTTGGAGTCCTTACCACAAAAATGAGGCGACCAGTAATTGGCCAGTCATGCTTGCTCAACGACGTACCATTTTGGCAACGAACCGTAGCACCTTGTGCTCGTTTTCGAGCATCTTAATGAAGTCTTTCTTTGGAGGCTTCAGTACAAGATACTTGACTGAACCAAGGGAGTCTTCCACAGAACCAAAACCGTTGTATGGAGGTATTTCCTGTTTAACCAAAACCAATTAGCGACTCTTATTCATGCAAATGCCGTTACAGTCAACAATATAACCTCCACGTCTTTGTCGGCTCTGTCTAGCTTGAGATCCAAAGGTTTCATGTCGTTGGGAGCAAGATTCAGGTGTTCTGCATAGAATTTACGTGTGTAGTCATCGCAGTCTCGACTGAAAGAGAGAGTTGAGCGGCTTGTGAGTCACTGATGTGGCCTGCATATGCTCTTACATGAGGAAGGGACGTCCCAGTACGTTGATGATCTTGCCTACGCGGAAGTCTTTCCAGGTGTATTTGGCTGTATCGCTGACATCTTATGATGAAGTTGACATATTCATGTCAGCGTCCGGTTAGCTCCCAAAGGGCTACCTTAGATTTTACCAGACAGATCTTTGAAGGCTTTGGGCAATTGTTGTCGCCTCAACAGAATAGGAAATGGATCACGACCATTGTTGGGTTTTTGCACCTCACGGACCTCTACGCTGTCGTCGACCAGGTAATAGTGAAGAACCTTGGGGTTGAGGTTTTGTTTAGCATTATCTGCAGCTGGACCGTACAGCAGTGCGTCTCATGCACTTACAAATTCTCTCAGCTCCCCAAACATGCTATCCCGGTCGTCCCATATGCAGTAAAATCGCAATACTTTCCGGTCATTCTCGAGAAACCTCTTCAATTTATCAGGGCCCTTTGATCCTGCGGTATATATTCGAGTTGGACGAGAGCGGATCACTTCGTAAGGGTCTACAGGCATAGGCTCCGGAGGGTTTAGGGCTATGTGTTCCGACTCTTGCATGTACGACTTATAGAGGGAAGGGTTAGATTTAGGTACGTCTTTTCAGAGATGTTGCGGGGCTTGAGGGCTCTCGAACGCCCACCTCAGTAAACTTGTCACATCCAACAATTCTAAATGTTTTCCCATAGAAGGTCACATGCAAGCCCCTATTGAAATCTCGGATAGTGTAGAACGAGGTAGAATCTTTGGGCATGCGTTGCCTCTTAATTAAAACTCCTTGCGGTATACCGCTATTTTCGACAGGCGGTTCGACAACAGCAATTGAATCGTCTTCGACATAGTACAGAATGCGAACGCGACGAAGATGATATTGTTCAATGGATTCATGTACGGTTTGTTTAAAATATGCGTCGAAACGGAGAACCTGGAGAGTTTAATGAGTATCTTTACAAACTTTTCGCTTCCAATAACAAATCTACGCACCACTTTGTCAAACGCAACGTGCGCCGGAACAAAGCGTTCTTCTTCAGCTGCTGACGCTCCTCTGCTCTCGCTTCTGGACAGACGACCATGCCCCATCTGCTCTTCATAAGTTATCCATGGGTCAGCCCCGGCAGCGTTCAATAGCTGCTCTGGTAATCGCAGGTCAGGAGGAAGATCTACGCGACGAATAGGGTAGCCGTTTTTGTAGTCCAAGGTTTGACAAAGACGGAAGTCGGTTTTCTGTCAAGTCCCGCAGTACTTGATATGTTAGATTTAGGATCCTTTCCGTGAAGTACGAAACAGGCCTTACAGCTGTATCTCGAATGGAGTTTCCCGGAAGGAAGGGGATCTTATCCCGGGAAGTTGTACGTATCTCGGTCATATCTTGTCGCTGTTTCCAAATTATCAGTATGCCCAACATTTAGGCTGACAGAAGCTAAACCTACTGTTTGCGATGAACCCTCCACCCAATCTCAGTCAGCAGACGACCAGAACTGGCTTAGAAAAGCAAGAATCTTGCTATATGTGAAAGTGCTTCAGTTGCGTTCAAGTTATTTTCGACATATATATTGTGGACCTCGGAGAATTTCGTTCAGTCCGACTTTACGTAACACGGATCACGTGGCTATAAAACCAAAAGCAAATGATGAAGACTCAAGGTAAAAACTATCTTTGCCCTTGGACGTGCAGTCGTGCCACAGCCAATGAGAGGAAGGCGAACTTTGTGGGCCTTGGACTTTACAGTGAAGACACGCACTCCTCATTCCCGTTTCTCTTGTTCGCAAAGAGGACCTGTATCGCAGCAAGCAGGATGGAGACCCGTCATTTCGAGCTCTCATGAGCAGTTCGTGAAGGGGAACACGACCCTTGTTCGCCCAAAACTAACACCAGAGTTGCAACTAAACCTCATAACTCCAAACTCACCAATGTGGACCTGGGGTGAATACGAGCTGGATAACAGTGGTATTGGCATTCCTTATTGGGCTGTCTACTGGCCAGGTGAGTATGGTTGAGATAGTGTGTTGTTTAAAACGTAGAACACCTGCTGAAGCTCCACGCATTTATGTAAAAGGTGGGCAAGCCCTTACGAAGCATATCCTCACAACACCTTCTCTGGTTAGGAACAAAGTCATTCTAGACCTGGGTTCTGGCTGTGGCTCAGTTTGTGCTGCAGCCCTCCTTAACGGTGCAAAACTCGCTATTGCGAATGACGTTGATCCTTACGCACTAGCAGCGTCAAAATTGAATGTAATTTCCAATCTTGGTTCTGCTAAAAGTCTTATATTGGATTCCAGAAATTGCTTGACCCCATCACCCGCGGTATTCAAAGGTGTAGACATAGCTTGGATAGGAGACATGTTTTATGACTCTGATATGTCTTTGTCTGTCCGTCGTTGGATCAAAGAGGCACGGAACATGGGTATGGAAGTCTTTGTTGGAGATCCAGGACGTCATGCGTTTTCAGACGAAATATTGGACAGTAGCAGCGAGACGGTGGAATTCGGGGACGTGATATTAAATAAGGTTGGAGAGTATGAGATGGTTAAGGAGACAACGGAGTATCTTGAGGAAAATGCATTTACCACTGGAGTTGTTTGGAGGGTGACCTGCTCTTAGAACCTATTTACTCTTCTTTGGCAATATTTCTGAAAGTAATTTGTTATTCCCATGTAGAAGAAGGGAAGTGATGTTGGTGAGTCGGACCCAAGTAGTGCACCAAATAGAGCAAATATCACAAAGCGAGGTACACATAATTGTCATATAGCCATGTCAATAGATACGGCGTGTATTTTGATGGACTAAATGATGTACTACCACAATACTTCTTGTCCATAATGTCCCTTCAGGCTTCCTATGAGAAATCACGCTTCATGAAGAACCATAGCGCAATGTTCACAATCTCGGCCGCCCAGGACGGGAACCTGCCTTTCAGAAGAGAACCCGCAGCGCAATTCACGCTGTATAATGCCACCGCCAACGACTGGTCGACCCAAGCCCAGATCAAGTTGACCAATATCAGGATTCCGAATGCCTGCTGGAACTTCAAATGTCGCAATAACATTCCTGCCGCTACCACTGGCACTGCACGCTTCTCATGGTACTGAACGGGAAAAACAAGACAAAGGCGGATAGTGACCAAAATTCTAAGCAGAGATTAATTATGTCAGCATCAGCAGGAGCATCGTCGAGAAAACGTAAATACAAGAACCGGACCCTGTGTTGATGGCGATCAGATTATGCAGATGCACATTGCCGTGTTCGTGATACAAGAATCCCTTGTTACCACGAGAGCCATTGTTGATGAACCCAGAAAGCGATAGCAATGCTTGGACTGGGAATTGAACGCATTGCATCAAATGCTATCCCAGCTCTTCTGTGACGCGAAATTTACAAACCTGCGGCTTCGGCGTAGAATAAGAGACGAATCCAAGGGCTAGAGATATCCTGTGCCCATAGTGCGAAGAGCACACTAAAAGAATGCTTTAATATCTCATTTCGCATTAACTGTCAAAAACGCGGTACTCACGAGGAGATAGCAACAATTATGCTCTGGAACAGGTTCCTACTTAACACTGCCATAGCACAGCGCGAGACCAAGAGAACGGTTTGTCCGTGGCCGCGTTTATGCAGGTAGGGAGTGCGCAGCAGTACATACAAAGGGGGCCGGAACCCGCGCTGAACTTTTGAGTTGGGCGACCTGGTGGATCTGGCGTTTCCATAGCAACAAAACTGACCTGACAAGGATGGCGAATGGGGGCCTTTGAATAGCAATTCCAGATCGTATTTTACCTGCAATTACGCACAGCACACACTATGGAACTCGACCGAACTGTAGTCCCGAGAGAAGAAGATATGGAACTGTCATATATTATCCCACCCACGGAGCCCTCTCTTTCGCAAAAGCGAAAACGCTCTCGTTCGGACGGTGTGTCCGCTCCTGTCGCAAAACGTCCAGAGCTCGACCATTCCACCTCAAACGGAGCGCTGGTGGAGCCTTCGTTGGGATACCCTGCTGCTCACCAGCCGCAATGGCAGGGTACCATTGAACGGGCCATTACGTCCATAGTTAGTATTAGATTTTCTCAAGTTGCGGCATTCGATACCGACGGGCCCGATACGTCAGAAGGTACATATCAATTAAACCTTTTGGCATTATGTCTACATGGTTGATATTTACGACCAGTGAAAATTAGCGTCGGGTTTCGTAGTAGACGCCGCAGCGGGACTTATCTTGACAAACAGGCACGTGGCATGCGCAGGTCCCTTCGTTGGAGAAGCAGTATTTCATGATCATGAGGAGGTGGATGTGTTTCCAGTATATAGGGATCCGGTAGGTCGCTCCTGATTATCATGTACAAATTCTTGCTGACTCAGTGTACAACTGCAATTTTAAGGTGCATGATTTCGGGTAAGCTCCATGATCGTATTTTGCAATTCAAGATCTTGCTAATGGATGTGATTAGCGTCCTCAAATTTGATCCGAAAAAGATTCGCTATATGCCAGTTACTGAAATTCAACTTGCGCCAGACCTGGCCCAGGTCGGGTTGGATATTCGAGTTGTAGGGTAAGTGGACACGTCCCTTCCCCTCCATTGGATGGGGCTAACTCGTGCTATGTAGTAACGACGCGGGAGAAAAACTGAGTATTTTGGCTGGATCCATTTCCCGGCTAGATAGAAATGCTCCAGAGTATGGAGAGATGACGGTAGGGCGGAACCGATTCGTCATTTTCTTTCTTTTTCTTTCTCGCTGAACCCGCCCTCATAATGTTATTGCAAACAGTACAACGATTTCAACACGTAAGACTGTCTTTGAAGGTCTTAACATATGCTGGTGGGTACCTATTGAGAGCTTTCCGAATGCAGATTCTACCTCCAAGCGGCTTCAAGTACAAGTGGTGGGTCATCAGGATCGCCGGTGCTGAACATTGAAGGAAAAGCGGTTGCGCTTCAAGCAGGAGGACATATGAGAGCGGCTACGGATTTCTTCTTTCCTCTGGATCGTAAGTATTTCTTTAATGCTCCTGGGTTATGGATGAAATTGAGATAGATCGGCCATTCCATTGTAGGTGTGGCAAGAGCGTTGAAGTATATCCAGGAGGGTAAAGTGGTGCCACGCGGCACAATACAAGTGCAGTTCCTGTGAGTTCATCTCATATTTGCCGGTAATAAGGTTGATAATAATGATTCACAACGATTATATATTAGTCACCGGCCGTTTGATGAAGTTCGCCGTCTCGGCCTTACAGACTCCACTGAGGCGCACATTCGAAATATATTCCCTACTGAAGTTGGCATGCTCGTTGCGGAGGTTGTCGTGCCTAAAGGTCCAGCATCAGCGTTTCTCGAGGAAGGAGATATATTATTGACCGTCAACGACAATTATCTAACAAAATTTGTCCCGTTGGAGGAGGTGCTTGACAGCAGGTGCGTTGATAATGACAACACTAATTTCTGCCTGGAAAGTCTCAGATCTCTGATTGAATCCCGCTAGCGTGGGAAAGGAGATCAAAATAAGGATCCAACGTGGTGGTGTTGACATGGAGTTCACTCTCATTGTGCAAGATTTACATAGCATGTGAGTGTTGCCTTCTCATCTTTCCCCGACTAGCTTTGCATCAAACCTCATATTTGCGCGTTCCACAGTTCCCCGGATCGATATCTTGAGGTTGGCGGGGCAAAGCTCAACAACGTCTCATATCAGCTGGCACGCCAGTTCTGCGTGCCTGTTGAGGGTATTTATGTCTCAGAGCCTGCCGGAATGTTTCGTTTGGACGGCTCGGATCATGGCTGGATTATCAGCAGCATCGATACGAAGCCAACACCGAATTTGGATGAATTTATTGCTGCGTTCAAAGACATCCCGGATCGCGAGAGAATCCCAGTCGAGTATTATTCTATCTTGGATGTACACACGAAATCTGTGGCGGTTGTGACGGCAGAGCGACATTGGTCTGGGTTCAGATTGGCCGTTAGAAACGGTACAGTGATGCGTGGTGGTCTTATCTTAACACCTGTTCAGGGTATAGTAACACTTGCGATGTTTTGAATTGCAGACAAGACAGGACTTTGGGACTTCACCGATCTCGGGAGCCCTCCTCCCCCAAGGCCATTGAAGCCGATGACCGCTACATTTGCAACACTAGATCAGAGTCTTGGAGCTGCCGCTAGCCTTTTTCATTCATTGGTAGCTACTTTGTGTTTGGCTGCCTCATTTGGAACCGAATAGTGACATTTTGCAAAGGTCAAAGTCAGTATGTATATTCCCTGCCGAATAGAAGGCTTTCCAAAGTCAAGGGTAAGAGAAAATCAGGTGAAGTCGGCCTGAGAGTTGCCTTTTTCCGGCGTTGAAACGAGTTTCACCTCTTTCCTTCTGTCTAGAAAATGGGCGCGGGACTTGTGATCGACGCAGAGAAGGGTCTGGTCGTAGTTGGTCGTAACATTGTCCCTTTCACGATGGGAGATATTCTTTTGACGTTTGCCGATTCGATTATTGTTCCGGGAAAAGCGGTGTTTCTGCATCCGACGCACAATTTTGCAATCATTTCGTATGATCCGCAGTTGGTCGGCGAGACTCCCGTCAAAAGTGCACCCGTCAGTCCGATAAAACTTGGACAAGGACATCGCGTATCACTGGTAGCATTGAATCACAACCAGCGCCCAGTTGCCATTGAAACAACGGTTACTGATATAACCACGGTAACAATCCCGTATTCGGGAACACCTAGATTCCGTGCCATCAATTTTGGTAAGGTCCCACCTAAACACCACTAACCGAAACTACTATGGGCAGTTAACCTTTGGTCAATGTCCATCCTGTAGATGCCATCACATTAGATACCCCTCTCGCCCAGCAGTGTTCTGCGGGGGTACTCGCGGATGCGGACGGTCGCGCGCAAAGCTTGTGGTTGAGCTATCTGGGTGAACGAACGAATTCGGGTCATGATACAGAGTATCACCTTGGCATCGGAATAGATACCCTACTACCAATTCTAAGCCGATTGAGACTAGACGCGACACCAAAGTTGAGGGGTTTGGCCGTTGAGGTGACACCTGTGCAGATGTCTCAGACTCGCCACATGGTACTTTGGTTGGTGTGCTTTTTACATTGACGTAGCACCAACTCATGATGCCTTCCTTAGGGTCTTTCCGAAGACTGGGTACGAAAGGTTGAGACAGCAAACAAGGAGCGGCGCCAATTGTTTTTGATCCGAAGAACAGAAAATGGGTCGGAGACCGCTAAGGTTCTACAGGATCTGGATTTGATCCTAGCTGTCAATGGAAAAACTATCACACGAGTTCAAGAGTTGGAACTTCATGAGGAATGGGGTAGTGATGTGGATGTGACGATCTTGAGAGCCAAGAAGGAAATCACTGTTAAGGTACCGACGACTGAGTTTGACAATGAAGGAACAAAACGGATACTTTTCTGGGCAGGTGCTGTCCTACATGGTAGGTCATTGGAGGATCTGCACGCGCTCCTAACGGTTGGTAACAATTGGGATTGCAATTAATTCCAATTACAGAACCGCACCGCGCAGCTCTCCAACAGTCCAAAAAGCTTCCCTCGAGAGTCTACGTCTCAGGCCGCGCCAAAGGGTCACCATCGTATATGTACGGAATTGTCCCAACACAGTGGATCACCGCCGTCAACGGCCGGAAAGTAACCACATTAGATGATTTCGTTGATGCTGTAAAGGGCTTGCCCGATAATGAATACGTACGGATTAAGACAATCAGTTTTGATCTGGTGCCATGCGTATTGAGCATAAAGCTCGGACTACATTATTGGCCTACGTCTGAGGTGAGAATCAGTTGTCAGAATGAAAGTGCTATGACTTACTGACCGTATATTGTTAGTTGATAAGAGATCCTGATAGCGACTGTGGATGGACGCGAAGAAGCATCCAATAGCCTACCAAGTGTTGGTATAAAGAGCTGCACAGAGTTGCAGCATTACTACAGACTACCAGCATCATGAACGCTCATGTCACATCATTGTATTCATGATATCCACAAAAAACTTTTGGTATTCTTGTGAATGCAAAGTTCATTTAAGCACAAAGAACTGCATATACGTGGCGTGCATTATAACGCATTCCCGCGATACTTGTTATAGCGGAAAATGTGCCAATATATCTTTAACAAGTTGGTGAAGATGTGGCTACAGAGATTTGGCCCGAAGGACGTTTTCATTTATTTGATGTCGTTTCCCAAATCTTTTATGTCGACTGCAGCAAAAGATGGAAGCTATGCCAGAACAGCACAGCATTTGTCAGTAAGTAATTGTAAGCAGGGCAATTTTATGCTCAAGCATCACCGCGTAGCTCGTCGTGGCTACGCGTATCTACAGGAACTTTGTAGAACTTGCTGGAGAATGAGATCACGTAGGTGGCACAGTCATATACCTTAGTAATGGGATGATGAGCCTTGGGGCTATAAAAACCCCGTCAAATGTTGCATACTTTTTCAAATAGCATACCTTGGAAATTTCAAACCAAAGAAGCGACAAATATGTACTATCTATATCCTAGCGAACCACGCTATACCGTTGGGAGCCCTGGGGACTTTTTCCGTCAACAACTACTTGACGCCCAACGGCAGCGGGCTTTCGAAGAGACCCAGCGGCGCAGAGCTTACGAAGACGCCTTGCGTCGTCGCGCCCTTGAAGAAGAGATCCAGCGACGAGCAATTGAAGAGGAGATGGAGAGACGACGGGCGATAGAAATGGAGGTGCGGCGTCGTCAAGCGATTGAAGCGGAACTGGCGCGTCAACGAGAAGTCGAAGAAGAAATGTTACTAAGAGATTATGAGCGGGAACTGCTTCTTCGGCGCCGCGAAGAGGAGCAGCGACAGGCGCTTTATGACGCCTTGCTGGAAGAGCAGGAGAGGAGAGAACAGGAACGGCGCCTGTGGAGAAAGCGGCTTCAACAACAGCAACATCCACACGGACCCAGGCGGAAGGTTCCGGCTGGCAGTGATTCAGAGGAAGAACTGACTATTAAGCCTTCTGTGCCTGCACGCCAGATTCCAATCCTCTTTTTAAACCAGGCCCCGCAGCATTCTGCCACAATGACACCTCCCGAACCTCAGGAGCCTCGCGTGTTTACAAGGGCCCAATCACCGGCAAGAGAGGCTATCACATCCCCATTTACATCGGCTTCAGGCACAAGGGCGCAGTCATTGGCTAAAGAAGTTACCACGCTGCCAGTCACTTCAGCTCCAATCACATCCGCGGCGACGTCAACTCCGGTGGACGATCGAATACTCAAATTCAAACAAACCCGCGCCGCACGAATCCTTCAAAAGCATTTCCGTCAAACACGTCCCAAACTTATGACCCTCGCGCGCATTGTTGCGGACTTGCGAACCGCCCAGCGTGATCTTGAACCAACTGTGCTATCAACACCTCTCGTGGTAACTAACGGCAGGCTTCTGCCGCAAAACAACAAAGCGTTTGTGACGTTAGAAGAAACGCTCACAAAGTTACTCGTACGAGCGGATGCGGTTCAAAGTGACGGTGTCGTCCTTGTTCGGGATGCGCGCAAGAAGGTTGTTGGAGCTGTGAACACCGTCTTGGGGCATTTGGATGCTATTAGACGGGATGCCTTGCGAAGAGCTGCCGAAGAGGAGGCGGAGCGAGTGACAATTGAACAGGTGGTTAACGAGGATTCTATGGATGTTGATCAAGATCCTTCGACAACAGTAGATGTAGCTCCAACAAGTACACCTGAAGTCGTTCAGAACACGGATGGAATGCAAGTTGATGATGATAGCACTGCGACTTGCTCAACAGCGACCGACAGTGCGGGAGCCACCGCCATGCAAGATGAAGGGGATCAAGTGCCAGAACAGCCTCTAGACACTATCAACGAGATCGTATGTCAAACTGCAGACGCAGAGCTGCACGTCGAGAGCGACCATGACGATGCAATGCAAGTTGAATCTGACGATCAAGGTGCACAATCTGACAAGCAGGACGCTGTCTTGGCCGACACTGGGTCAAACGTGCAGTCTGTCGAGATACCAAACCCCGAAAATTCTAGTGATATTCATGCCGTCGATCCTGGCGCGATCACTGAGACGCAGTCAACATCGGCACCCTCATCATCAGGAGAACCTGAGCCCACTCACCAAGATGTGACGTCCTCACCGGTGACAAAAGGTTCGGAGCCATTCATTCTCGTGCAGAGTCCGGCAAAATCACCATCTTGCAACGTGCCAGTCGACCCCTTTCTTCAAAGAGATAATTGTGTGGCAGTTACCGCAGAGGGATAGCGAAAAAGTAACTAAAGCAATGATCTGCGTGTATAAATGTGTATAGTATAAGGATTTTATGCTTTTGAGTGTGGGGATTTGGGAATTATGATATAGTGATATTTGTCATATGCAACATTTCTGAAATAGTTTTAGTTATACGCTTGAACGTGAACCCCAAAAATATCATTTGTTTAAAACACTGAATTTACGCTATTTCATATACTGAAGTATCTGCGTGTTGTGCACAGTACATGAAACCACTTTTCAGAGTGCTGTGCTACGGGTGTGGCCAGATTATTTTCGTCGTTAACCATGTATATAAGGTGATGGAGATCCTTCGGAATCCGACGGCGGGTGGTGATGTCCGGTGGCAAGAACGAAGCCGGCGGGATAGGGGGCGAAGCTGGGATATACTGCGGTGTACGGTGGATGAATGAGGTGTGACTAGTTTGAATTAAAGGGCTTTTTTAGAAATACTTTGAGACGAAATATAACATGACAATAGAAATAGCTACCATGTGGAATGAGCCGGAAGGGGGTGGGTGTCTCATATCGTGTGTCGGTGTGCCAGGTTGAGGCGAGAGATATTCACGTCCATGATCGCCGTGATTGCTTTCAACGTCCTCGCCGCCTTCTCCACCGCCTCCTTTGCCACTGCTATTGTTTTTCTTGCTGATGTCCTTGTCTGATTTACGTCGCGCCAAACGCAGGCTGCGTGGGGATGGGATGTGCTCGTCCATGGATCGGTCATCTCGAGGTGTCGACTCGACTAATCCGTTTTCGTCGCGTTCTGCGCTGTCGTCCGAATCCTCCCCACCGTCAACTCCTCCTGAACCGTGTTTCTGAATTGTTTTTTTTTGAATTAGCTACTTGCTCTCAATTTCTTGAAAACAAAGACGTCGGGATGTGGTTAGTTTTTACCTTGATGATGTCGTCGTTGGTCCGGCTCTCATGGGGTTCCGTTTCGGTATACCTCAACAAGATTTTATCCATATCCGTACTTGCGAATTGAAAGAGCTTTCCGTTGGATGCGAACATGATTAACCCGATTTCGCAACCGCAGAGAACGGAAAGCTCGTACGCTTTTTTCATGAGACCGAATTTGCGCTTGGAGAAAGTGACCTATAGCCATCCATTATATGTGTTTGCAACATATTTACGGCGCGTACGGAGGTAGTAGGAGGGAACGAGGGCGTGAAATAAAACCAGGTCATGTCGTGGGACGAGGGGGATGACAACGATGGAGTGCGGATGGTAACAAAAAGCGAAAATGTAATATATTAGCATCATATATGGAAACATGATGTGGACAACCAGAAATAGCCGACTCCGTAGCAGAAAATAGCACCGACGCTATATAAAACCCATTCCGGGCCTGCTCCCTTTGCACGCTCCGTGAATTTGCGGCCAAGTCCAACCAATGTATCACGCACACAAGATTGAGTCTCTCCGGCTTCCCCTCTGTTCACGCTACACCTACAGCGCACGCGTTGAACGTACCTGTCGATTCCGTTCGTCCTGGATCCGTTTGATGGCAATCTTCTTGCGTCCCATCTTTGGATTCGATTCGCAAGTAGGTTGGGGGGAAAAAAAGCTACGAGAGACAATTGATCGCAGTGGCAGAGATCTGGGTTGAATAAAAAGATTGGAAGCAGAGATCGATGAACAAAAGCTCTCTGGTCGGCGTTGTCTGTGTGTCTTGTCAACAAGTCGAGTCTCGGTGTGTTTGTCTCTTCCGTAATCAACGCGTAATCAAACCAGACGCGCTCCACCGCGACACGTTCTTGACTTCTGGAAGAGCCGATCCGAATGCAAAGTATAGATGCATCCTGTATTTTATTATCTACCCTCATGGGCTTTGTTTTTGACCAATTGACAGCCAGATGTGCCAGAGTTGGGCAGAATCATCGAGAAAGGATCAGTTTGTGGGTTCGTCTCCTCCCGTATTTTTCCATGGTAAGACAGAGGGCGATTGCGAAAGAGTTGCGTTAACACAAGGGCTCCGTGTGTCGGCACATCCATCTGTTCTATAATTAACCTCCAACCGAATTTTCCAAACAAGGAAATTAAGTTAGGAACGTTATGAGGCCGGGGAAACGTACGGCCTCACCTAGCTACCTTTTTGCTCGTCTTTCAAAGAATTCTGGGGGCAAAATAATACGCCTCTAGAATCTGAAGATGATACGGTGATCTCATTCATTGTACTAGTATTGATACTAGTAGTTAGCACGCTAGTGTCCCCCTTTCTTTACCTTGTCTCAGTGTGCCATGGATGATGACCTGAGCGCCCTGTAAATAGTTCAAAGTTAACAATGCCGTGGATTAGTGCAACTTTCGTAAAAATACTTCACATATATTTTGTCAATATGTATTTACAATTCATACACGTCCAGATGCTCGAAACTTTCCCTAATCCGCTACATCCATGTCCCCCTGCACATTGCATCAGCATCAGGTCCCATGTATATGCCTGTATTCTTTGTCGCTTTCGAGAATGCCGTGAAGACTTGATGCTGCAGGCGTATAATTGACGTAGGGGAACGTGCCAAATAGTGTTGTAGAGTTGATAACGGTGTACATGCCAGGATTCGGGAATGGACAGATGGGAACGATATCATGACCAGATGGAATAGGTGATAAACTTTGGGATAAAATTGAGCCATATTCAGAGGACGTTGGCATTGGGAGCCATTCGGACGTTTTATCGCCTTCCATGAGTAGGGAGGTCGGAGACGTGTGGTAGGTGCTTAATGCTTGCTCAGTTGGGGCGACACACGCTGATGGACCTCCATGCGGATGCGACTTCAATAATCCAATATCCTCCCAGAAAATGGTGCTGCTCGGTTCAACTAGTGCAGTAGAACTGCCCAAGGTTGAAGGCTGTGATGGTAGGATCGTTGAACCGTTGTACGAAATAGAGCCGGATGCGAGCCCCCTTTTACGTTTCTTGTTGGCCTTTTGATGAACCTTTTGATGACGAGCCAATTCATCACTACGACCAAACCGTCTACCGCATGACTGCTCAAGGCATGGATACGGTTTTTCGCCTGTATGAATTCGATTATGGCGAACGAGGTGCTCCTGACGGTAAAAACCTAGACAAGCAATCTATATTAGACAGCACCCCGATTGACAGGTTGCGACAAATAAAAGAGATAAGAAAACATTACCTTGATAGCATGTACTGCAGACAAAAGATCTGGTATCTGGCTCGCGACGCCTTCTGGATTGTTTGGCAGTAGATCGACGCGAGCTGGGTCTTTCATCAGTTCGGACAGGTGCCGATGGACCTTGACAGATGTCGGTTTGCAATGTCCGTGTATACTTGAACAGATCGTTGGGGGTAGAAAATGAAGTCCGCATCGTGGAAGGGTAATCCTGAAAGCAAAAGTAAAATGTCGGGGGTAAGGCTGTGTGTGTGTGTTGTGTGACGTCCAGTTCGATGGATATTCAGTGTGTTTTTTTTTTGGTGGATTGTTTTCTTTGGTACCTTGTGGCAAAGAAGGCAAGAAAATCATTCGATGACTGCGAATTCTATTTTGCCTGAGCTCGGACGTTCGAGGTTAATACAATGTTTACGCAAAAAAACGTGGCGGCTCCGAGAGGTGGGGTGGTCGCCATCTGCGATGCTTTTGACTGATCGGCATTTTCATCCTTTTTTTTGTGTTTGAAATATTCTAACTGACGTCCCTGAGACAGTAGCCAAAAAAAAACAAAAAAGTTTGAATATTACATAGTGTGGAGGTAATTTGGATCAACACTGCCATTGCAAGGGAACATTTGCGCTTGAAAGACCTTGCTAGTTTTCATTTGGTCAGCTTACATGGGAGATTTGGAGGAATACATCAAAGAGTGTTCATCCCAATGCCCTTCAGGGTCGGCGGTGTACCTGTGGAGCCTGATGTCCCCACAATATTTACGAGATTGAACAGTTGACAGCCCCAAATGTCAAATGCCTTAGCCCACATTTCTCAACCCATCCTTGGTTGCAAAAGGATTGATCGTTACTAATTGCATCAGATAAGCCTATGAGCACATGGGTGCAGTCCGCGCCCGCACGGTTTGGGCTGTTCGCATTTGGTTGAAGTGGTGGGAGAGGTGTATGAGTGCCGGGCCTGGCTAGCGTCTTTAACATGCGATATCGAGACGTTAAACCCTGCTCTGTCATGCTAGGGTCTGATCTTTTGTGGTGTGCAGAGCCGGATGACCATTTCACGCCAACAACTTTCTTGAACTGGCGACCGTGCCGTAACTTCCTACGAAAATAAACAAAAACGTCAAACGCCGTGAATTTGCAGAATTACCATTCGTCACTGTAATCATGTCATGTCGGGGAAGCATCCAGTGAGCATTTCAAAGACTGAAAACTTACTGCATTTGCGGGAGTTTTTTCTGGGGGGAGGGGGGAAGACCTGGGATGGAACCAGCTGTCACACTTTGGGGGACCGACATTGTAACATGCAGATCTTTTGCGTGGATTGATACAAAAGCGTCCCCTGCTGACTTGCTTTACCATCATTATGCGCTATAGTCTGTAGCATCAAGTCAAATTGTCTATAATTTCATTTTTCTAGACCCCATATTTTGCATCATTTTGGCATGACAGGGCTCATCGCTTTTCATACCTCCCATATCAAAATTATGTGTTGTGCCATTTTTGTCCAAGGACTATATCACCGCAAACCAATATGGATCATTTCATGTACTTTTGGCAAGAGCGTAATGGAAAAAAAAGATAAAACGAAAAGCTAGATTGATCCATCGGGAACGTCAAATCCAAAAAGTTGCCCCCCCGCATACACACACGCTGATTACGTATACATAGGATGGGGCTTAGCACGTGTTTCCGATCACTGTGGCGATTTCTCAGCATCTCTTCCAAGGCGCATTTAACATGTCTGACACATTTGGTAGCAGCTCAACCCCCTCCTCACCGTCCACCATCACCGAAACAGCACTCACAACTCTACTCAACCACCCTTGCCTATTCGTCATTCAAGAACATGCTGCAACACGACATCACTGGGACCTACGACTCCGAGTCCATTCGCGGACATGTACTTCAACAGACGACGTTCTCCGCAGCTGGGCAGTCCCCAAAGGCCCCAGTTTCAACCCCACTGGAAAGCGATTAGCGCAGGAAACGACTGACCATGATGTCGGGTATGCACGGTTTGAGGGGGTGATTCCGCGGGAGGCATATGGGGCGGGTACGACCATGGTGTGGGATATTGGGACGTACTGTGTGCCGAGAAAAAAGGGCGAGGAGGAAGATACGACGAGTGAGGAGGAGGAGGGACGAAAGGAGCAGGAGAGGTTGGAGAGAGGGTTGGCAAAGGGGCATGCTAGGATCCGGTTTTTTGGAGAGAAAATGAAGGGTGATTTTGTCTTGTTTCGAATGATGGGGACGAGAGTTACTGGGGGGTCGAAACGTTCACGTGCTTCAACGACGCTGTCTCCCTCACCGTCTGGGAAGAGTCCTCCTACAGTAACCCCCCGCGGCACCGGCGCATGGTTATTGATAAAGAAAAAAGATGTATACGCTATCCAAGGGGATGCACCTGATATTACTCTGACGGCACCGTTATCCGTCCTTACTGGACGCACCATGTTCCAAATTGGATGTGACGCAGGTGCGGAGGTTGATAGTATGGGACACTGGATAAAGTTGCCTAGTATGAAGCGGGAGAGACGGGGGGTGTCTACTCGTGTGAAAAGGCTTAAACAGGAAGACGGACTCAAGGTTCTGAATGAGTGGACAGAGATCAAGGAAGAAAAATATGTCAGTGATGCGAATGGATTGAAATGCAATGGTACACTCTTGGATGTTGCCGATGGGTCGGATATCAAAATGGAATTTTCTCTTGATATGAACAAGAAAGACAAACCTGTCGTCCTCATTCACCAAGAACATACACAGACCACTGGACAATCCACACTCGTATTACCCGCACCCCGTAAATGGCGTCACTCATCACCCATTCTCATTGACTCGGATTCAGACGCGACTGTTATTGACGGATAAAAAAAGAAAAACAAGACGACTAGTGCTATGGGGTTCACACTTTCTAGGTTTGTTGTGGGGTGAGATCAAATGCACCCACGCGTACTCGTCCAACACAACTGCACCCCGTTCGTTGAACGTGATGATTGGACGCTACGGTCTCCAGGTAATGACTTTTACAGCCTTTTTGGCAGCTTCCGCCAATTCCGGCCTCGGAGACTCGAAAAGCGCTTGCAACTAGCCACGCCCAAAAGCAAAAAAAACAAATTAAATAACACGATAAAAAAAACAGCTTTCAAGAGCAAGACAAAATTCACCACACTTCTCACCTGCTTGAT
Source organism: Spizellomyces sp. 'palustris' (assembly GCA_006535965.1). NCBI lineage: Eukaryota > Fungi > Chytridiomycota > Chytridiomycetes > Spizellomycetales > Spizellomycetaceae > Spizellomyces > Spizellomyces sp. 'palustris'. The sequence continues at coordinate 3,652 of QEAR01000069.1, read as the reverse complement.
ACACCCATGTAACTGAAACCTCCCCCGATAATCCTCCGCGCAATTCGTAATAGTCTTTACAGCGTTCAAGACGAGTAACTGGTTCTTGTCTTTGAGGAGGTCCATGAGGACTGGGAGGGCATTCTCGCGCACGACGATGCGTTTGGCTTCTACGTCTATTGTGATGCTATTGGATGCATTTTAGATTGGTATGTTCGAGTATGGAGTGTAAGGGGTGGGTACCTCATTAATGCTCCAGCGGCTGCCGCACGGACCGAAGAGTGTTTGTTGTGTAAGAGGTCGATTAGGACGGGAATGGTGTTTAATTGGCATGCAAGTTTTTTGCCTTCATGGTAATGACTGGTTATAAAAAAAAATAACCAAATAAATGAACCATCCAACACCAGCAGCAGATACTGCCAAAACGCAAAAGTAAAAAATAAAAAATCATACCTCAAAACCATAACACAATCCGCAACACGAACCGCAACATCCTTGACACACCCCACTCTCAACATTTTCGTAAACACCTCCATGGCACCCGCCTCCAACGCATCCCTAGGCATAAACGGCGCCTTCCCCAACCGAATACAATTATAACATGTATCCAGAATAACGAGTTGGATATCTAGAGCTTCGTGTGGGAGTTTTTGGATGAGGGGGTCAAAGAGTATCGAGTGGAGGAGGGAGGTGACGCCCGATGCGTGGAGAGTTATGTAGGAAAAGGTTGTGTGTATTGTTTTGCGGACTAGAGGGTCTGGATCGTCAAACTGGGTATCGTAAATGTTGGTTAATGGGTTTTTTGTTTTTTGGATATGTGGAATGTTTGGTTTGTACGTACGAGTTTGGATAGTGGGACCAAGGTACTACATTGCACCATCGACGCTCGTCCAATAGCATGTCCTACAATACACACCCCACCAAAAAAAACAAAATCAACATCCCCAAAAAAACAAAAACCACCAAACCAATATAATACATACCACCCAAAACCTTTAAACATTCCGTAGCCTTTTGCCGCACCGTCACATCCGAATGCCCAACCCACTTCCCCAGAATCTCTACAATCCCACATTCAAGTCCTTGTGCAACATTTTCGGGGGCATGAAAAAGGTCAGAGAGGGATGTGAGGGAGGATTGGATGGATTGGAGGGGGGTTGTGGGTGTTAGGTCCGAGATCTGAAAAAGACAAGGTATGAGTTATTGTAAATGAAAGTTGTAAAAGTGGATAGGTTTACGAGTTTTGGGACGGCGTGACGACCGTAGGCTAGTTGTTGTTTGGTTGGGTCGATGCCGGGTGGGATGGTTGGGGATCGGAGGTTGCTAATGTCTTGCGGGTTCAAGTCAGAGCCGGAGTGGTCCAGGTCTTGGGAATCAAAGGAGCGGAATGTGTTGAAATGGGGTTCGGTCGTCGTCATGGTTTAGGTATGATTATGTGTTGTAAAAGAAAAAAAGAATAACGCAGGCATTTTTGGCAGCGCTGCGTTTTTAAAACTCCGACCACAGGTCATGTGATCTGTTTGTTTATTTTCATAAGGGTTGAATATAGAATCTAGAAGTGTATACACATAATGCGAGTCTATCAACTGAGAAATATACATACATCTAAAAAAAAAGTAGGGGTTCTAAATTTCGGGCTCATTTAGGGTTGCTTCTTTCCACCCGACGATTTCCCAGTAAGCGCACCCAAGGGCTGATCCTGCAAGGCAGCCAACAACGCCTTGGTTAAATCCCCTAAAGCCACTTGCCCGCTCTTGACACCCGCCAAAACCGCTTGAATCCGTTCAAGTAGCGGTCCAGAAAATGGGCACGCAAAATCAAAACTTCCCTCTAATTTCGGCCGTAGATTAAATGTCGAGAGCGGGACGACGGATACGGCGGCGGTGTAGTCGATTTTAACGGGTTTGCCTGCTGGGCTGTTTATAAAGTTTTCTATATTACAGGATGCGAGGAGTTGGTTAAAGGCGGGGTCGGCGATGATGCCGGCGATGCCGGTGGGAGAGGTGTAGGTTAACGTAAAGTTGAGCGAAAATTCGGTGGTGGAGCGGGATGGGAAACGGACATTATTGCGAGTGCCCTTGCCGATGGGCTGGCGGGCGGGTTTGACGGAAGAGGTGGGTGACGAGGTATCAACAAAGGCCTTTGTAACAAAGTAAATTGTTAGAGTTGCAAGTAACAATAATGTCAATAAATGACCAACACAAAAAAATAACCCCCTACCGTAACATCCAACTGCTTCAAATAAATCGCATAATAATTATCGCTCTTTAACGATATTGTCATTGTGAGCATCAATGACGCTGAAAAGGTATTATCCGTCGCATCAGGGAGCTTAAACTGCATCAATTCGTTTGCGGGGAGATTTGCGAGAGCCAGGTTCTCAAACTTTATATCTGGTATCCTTTAAATATAACACATGAGAACCCAAACGCTCAAAAAAAAACAGAGGAATCCAATAATGTACTGTTTTCTGCTTACCTAGGAAAAAAGAAAAACCCCACAAGACCTAACCCAACCAACAACAAAACCACAATGGCCGCACATCCCTTTTTACCTCGTCGACTCCGCGGGATGCAACAACAGCAGTTTTGGCGACAGCAGTTAACATCCTTGTATGTTTCTTGATGCACTTCAGGCCGTTTGGTACCGTATCCGGTGGGAACTTTACTCCCTTGTGGGAATAATACGTTTTTGTTGACAGATTTGCTTTGTGGTGTGGGTGCGGTGGTGCGCGGGTACGCCATGGGTGAACTCACTGGAGTTCCCACCGGTGAACCCATGGGTGAAAAGATTCTGGCGTATGGCGGTGGTGGTAGTGGTGATGGAGGTCCTGGCCCATACGCGGGTCCTTGCGTTGGAAAAGGGCGATATGGATACTGTGGTGGTTGTGGTGGTTGTTGTGCTGCATATCGTTGCTCGTAATCCAATCGTGGGTCCATGTCAACGTGGTTGAAATGAGTGAAATGTCATTGACAGCAATGCGCATCTATTCCCGTCCCTGTTCCCAGTTCCCAAGCCACCCCGCCCTTGTTTCCCACACATTCTTGTCCCACTCATGTTGCTCTTGTCCAACATGCAAAACAAAAAAGCAAAAAATAATAAACCTGTGTAATGAAACATTGCAGAAGAGGCTCTGGGAATGAGGACAGTGGATTACGTGAGCTACTTTCCTATTTAGATCATGTGGCTGTGTTTCCATTGCAAAAATATGCCTTTTTGACCGCTTTTGCCAAACGGTGCATTGGACAGACATGTCCCACTTTCCAATAGGATTCTTCATTTCATGGGTGGCCTTAACCTTCTTCTGAATGGGTGGCCAGCACACCAAGGATCTCTTTTCGGCATTGAAACCCTTGTGCTGAGGACCCTACAAGCACGGATACCAGTTTAATCTGCAGGGCACGTTCGACGTGCAACGACCTTTAATCTGAAAAGCGACAAGTGGTTTACTGCTCTGCAAACTTTTTTGTTGGTTATTCATTCGTAACTGCACAGTACGGGCATTTCAAAGCGTAGTGTAGAGGTGACAGAAAATGGGACTAGCTACACCAGAGAATGAACCGGCGACAACCGGCTCGGAAAAGCTGACTAAGCTACTACTAGGATAGTATACATGCAATACATAACGGTTGTCCTAACCGGATACTACCTCACCACCGCACGCGTCCCTACT
>QEAR01000068.1:0-113902 GCA_006535965.1 Spizellomyces sp. 'palustris' | reverse complement strand
TTCTGTCACCTCTACACTATCTAAACCAGAGCACAATAACCCCTAAATATACCGGATCATCTCAAACCCTCTGGGTTGTGAAGGCACATTTACCATATGGTGCAGGTCGAAATCCATCCTTTGTGATCCATTTTCTCCTACTCTCTACCATTTCCTTTCGAATCTCTTGATCATAATCCACCTGTGATATCACTTGTGAGAGGAACTTGCCACCGTAGGAGAAGACTGTCTGACCATCCTACAAGAGCACAAAATTGTTCGAACTCTTCGGGCTCAATAGCATATTGCTATTGCTATTCCATGGTAACCTACCTCTTCCATTCGTGCTCGCAGACTTCCAAGCTGTGCAGCTGTGGTCGAAAATGTTTGCATAGAGTAGTTGTGCACGGGATGCTCTTGATAGTCACGTTCCCTAGGTGGCCGGCGTGCACCGTTAAATTGCTGTAGAGCATGTTCGCTTTGAATGTGATCGTTGAATACACACATCCTCGTCAAACGTACTCTCACATTGATAGCCAAAAAGTTTGGCTGTCGCAAGCTACGGAAGGCCAACCATTGCTCAAAGTCCTCATTTGTATCGGCTACGCGCTTTCCTCCTCTCTCTGCCACTCCCCGCACGCTTGACCCTGACCCAAATGTCGCCAAAGAAGTCCTTGATACCTTTGTACTGAGTTTAGAAGTCGTCTCTGTATGAGACAGACCTCCTTCTGAACCCACCTGATCTTGTTCATCTACATCACTGATGGACAGTCCACCCAACCCATTCCTCTCCATCATTCGACGAATCTTTCGCGCTGCCTTGGGTGCTGCGATTTCAAAGGGTACTACTTGCCCAAAGTTTTCAGCAATCGCATTGATCAAATCCGTGCTCGGATAGTGACCAATAGGTGCAGGGGTGGATGAAGAGTCTAGGTGAAGGATCTACCATGCGCGGTCAGTGAGAAAATGGGCATCCATTACCAAGGAAAAGGTACCTCCCACCTACCTGATTCAACATCTCCAAGCACTCAAAACTTTCTGATGACGTGCGCTTGCGTAAGTAGGTAGATGTCTGCCTCATTATTTCAGAAAGTGATGGATCAAGCTTGAGGTAGAGTAGACCTGGTGCAGCCAGCCAGATGCGTGAGGTAAATGTTATGGATGGATTGTACCAAAGATGGTATGCGTCCGACCTGATTGTAAGGTGCTTAATGATGGTATGTCTCTTTGCTGCCATGCTTGCGAAAAACCCACTTTGGTAGAATCTCCAGTAAGTGAGCCGTTCCACCGTCCAAAAGCCCTTCGACGAGGAGTATGCGCATTTGAGAATCAAAGATGTGGTAGCCTGTCAGTATATCCTAGCACGGGTTCCACGTAATCAGAGCGATTGTTAGAAGAAGCGTCAGCACCAACAACACGTCGATACTTTATATCTCACCAGCTCCACGTTGCACTTCTCTTCGTCCGAAAGGGTGTACGCCTCCAGTATCATCCTCCTTTCCTTTTCGGACTCGGCCTGTATATTTAGTGCTTTTAAATTCTGTGCCACGATTGTCTCATGCACAAGCTCCGCAATGGACTCGTCTTGTGCGCTATAGAAGTGTCAAAATAGAACACAAGAAGAGGTTATTAGATACAGACCTGGTAACAATGACGACTCTTCCAAAGAGTCCTTCAGAAAGTGCTCCGCCCGTTGAAGCCGTATTGGCAAGGATAGGATATTTGAGTTCGACACGGATGGACAACGTTGCGGCGGATTCTAACCATAGTCCTGCAGGAATGCTCGATGTGCTGCTTGCTGGTGATTGTGTTAGGAAAGGAAGCTATGCGCATACATCGTTCAGGGATATTCCGTTAGATGTTCAGAAACAAACCTGGTCGGTGCCGTCCCGGCAGGATAGGGGTAATCAACTCTACATGCCTCATTCCCATTGCTAAATCTGCTAAGGCTATAATGGGCACAGAGATACGCAAAATCAGATCCTTCCACGCTTTGTTGCGAGGACTTGTCTTGCCACCTACAAAAGCTCGCATATCCATACGAATGCTTGCCGTTGGTATTCATTTGAGCGGTGTTACCCGCGCCGACATCTGAGATACTTTAGATATTGTAATGAAAAAATATAGAAGAGTGTCTCTGCCCACCTTGAGCAATCGCCATGACATATACCGGTGGCCGAATATCTCTATCATGAATCTATGTTCTCCCGAAGTCAGCATGCTTCTTTGTTTGTTTTAACCTAGCGACACATACCTCTACCACGAACCGTTTGTTCAGTAAATCATCTCTCAACTTATCTTCGTCTAGCAATCCTGCTAATATCAGGTGCCGTGTATTAAATGTGATGCGTCGTCGGTGAGGTTGAGTTGTTGATGCCTGGTGGGTATGGGCATCACTGAAGAATTTGAAGCGGGTAAAGCTGTTGTATATGGACGGATTGAGTAAGGGTAGTATGGAATATATCGGTGCCAAGTCAATCTTACACGGGAAGACATGTATGGTCCAGTTCCTCGAACGAGACTGGCTTATCTGGCATTCCATCTGCTTCCAAGAGGGTGATACTCACGGGGTTGAGACTGTTGAAAGTTGTTCTAGCACATGATGAAGCACCGAATTCGTCATGAACACTCACCCCTCTTCCTGCTTTTTTGACAATAATGGAGCGCTTAAAGCTAATGCTATTCGACAAAATTCCAGGCCTTCAATCTTGTCCTCGACTCTACAAGTTGTGATAGTTAGCCAAAGAAATGTCTCAAAATAATTTGAATCATTGTCGGCCATTGACATATCAATATTACACGTACTCGGCAGCGACAGTCAGATCACCCCAGAAAAGATCAGTGGGATCCAGCTCTAATCGTGCTCGAAGCTCATGTCGAATCTCATTCTTCTTTTTGGTTTCTTTAGGACCGTCTTTGGAAGCTACCGGCTGTCTGGCTTGGGCCGACGATGCGCGAGGTGCGGGTGCCTTGTGGCGCACTGGCTTCTCGACAGGCGGTTCTGAGACAATACGAGGATGAGGTTTTGGCTCTATCGCTGTCGGTTTCTTGCGACTGGGTTCTTGAAGGGTGAGTAATGCCTCTGGTTTTGTCTCAGTTTCTTTTGCAGGCAACATGTCCAATGCTGGTTTTTGGGATGATTTGGTTGGCTTGGGAGGAGGTCTTGTTTGTCTCTCGGGAGATGGCATTCGTCGAGGAACTTGCTCTGGCTCTTCTTCCATTGCATTTAATGCCAGCTGGCGCTCGCTGGATTCTGGGCTCCGTCGCGTTCTTGCGCTCCTACTACGTGCGGATAGGTGCCGCTCAGGCTTGTCATAGTGGTGAGGCTGAGCTGGTTCACGGAGATCGAAGTTGTCATCTAGTTCGGCAAGGTTGGTCGGTCGCCTTCGAGGTGATGATGTGCGTGGCCGCACCGGAAGCGCGTAACGGGGGGAAGTATCTGCGGGTAAGGTTTTCACATCAAAGCTATCTTCCTGGCTTCCTACTTTGGTCTTGGATTTTGGTGCTTCTCGAGCTGGTTTTTGCTTTTCTGGTTTGCTCCTTTTCATTTTGGTCTCTTCCTCCTGTTGTGCTGGTTCTTCTTCATCGCTCTCCTCTACCGCCATATCCGCCTTTGCGCCAAAACCCAAAAGTGATGCTCTGCGGATGAGAGAATACCTCTCCTTGATGGGCAACTCTGCATTTGCCAAAATCAATTGCCGCTTCGCCAGCGCTTCCATAGAACTTTTTCGTGCGTCCGGACCGAGGGGGGCGCTCAGTCGGACACGGGATCCCGCTGCTTTATTGCCACCTCTACGGAGGACGGAGGTGCGAGATGGGGCAACAGGCTCTTCGATTTTGACGACCTCATAGAGGGATACACTTATGGGCTTATCATAAAGATCGGCCAAGAATGTCTGTTGCGAGATAATGGAGGCAGATGTGATTATAGAATGGAGTCTCCACACCAAAAAATCCGGCAGCTTTCTTACCGAATCAACTTGCACATCGTTTGACCAAGACCAGGGTGAGCCATCCCACGACAGAATTTCGGTCTAGGAGTAACCATCAGCATAATCATGTTATATCTGGATCAATTGAACGTAATCCAATCCCCAGAACTAACCTTGCCTTCAAATACTCCCGCAATTGAATACACCATATAAAACCTGCGATAGTCGTCCATGGAATTCTTTTTCTTTTTCAATTCCCTGTTTTCTTTCTCTCTCGCTAGGTATCGCTGGAAGAGAGGCGGCTGCTGAAAGACTGATCATTTACATGTTAGCTCCGGATCGTCGGTGATGAAACACGTAAACTCGTACTTTTCTCCAGGGCATATTGGCATTCTAGCGTTAATTTGATAGTGTGGTCCCCAGCCGTTGCGACGGAAGCGAAAAGGGAGTTGAGTGCTTGCTGACTGGTGGTTGGATCTGTGGTTTTGGTGGTATGGCTCATCGCTAGATGGAAGCGGGATTCTATGACCGAGCTTACGATCATATGGATGAATGATTTGACACGGGCATCAGAATCGTATATTGTTTATTTAGGGTTTTATTTTATGATGAGGATAGAGAAAATCTCCGCGATGTTACCTACGTACAGTTTACATTTTTTGGTCTCATTTCCGATGGCTGTGGTTGTATGAGCGTTAGCAATTAAGGTGTCTCATTGCCTCAAGGTCTTTTAAACCTTTGCTACAAGGCTACAAGTATTTCCACCTTCGCAAGCACGATGCCATTTTATAGCTTTACCAAAATATGGCCGCATGTATGCCATTCAGCGGGAAAAGTGTGCCTGGCTATCTTTGGTATTTGAAGCCTTTTCGAGCACCCAAAAACCACAAGCATATTTGCACTCTTTACCTTCCACCATAAAGCAGGACCGTCTCACTGTTCACCTATTATAATAGCTCGACGCAAGCCCCAACCATCACTTTTTATATCGCGCAACAACCTTTTCCATCTTATCGCACTTGACAGCCAAGCCCGCCAACGTATCATCTACCTTCTTTTCCATCCCCTCAAGCCGCTTGTAGATATCCACTTGAAAACTCTGCAGACGATCCATGATGACTGGCAAAAAAAGGTAACAATACTGTTCAATTGACGGAATGACTAAGAAGGGCAAGGATGGGAGTATGTACCTCGCAAGTCAATCGATCTAGCTCGTTCTCGGAGTTCTAGCTCTAAAAGCCGTTGCTCGAGACCTTGCATCGTGTGCTTGGTTTTAAGGTTTTGGGGCTGGGCGGGTGCCATGCTCACCTGGAATTTCGATATCTTAACCTAAAATGTATCCACAACCTATGAATTGCTGCATACGAAAACTGCATGGACAAAAAAAGAAAAAAAAATACTCACATCCCTCCTTCCACTGCTCAACGCCGGATCAATTCCATGCATCTTATCCAATTCCATGGCCAACACGCCATCCTTAATGGCTCGCTCAATTTTACCGACATGGTCGTTGGGAAGGTCAAGGGAGACGAGGAAGGTCTTATCGTCAGCTGTGAGTTTGATCGAGCAAGACCAGGCACGGAAATGTCGCTCAAAGAACCAAAAGAGCTCGGGTTCGGTTTCTTTCCATGACTGCCAGCTGATCCGGAAAGACAAATTAGATGGTCTCTCGGGTTTGGGTTGTCGTTGATACGTGGTGTTCTTCAGAGGACTTACGTTAGGGAGGTTTTGCAGAGAAAGTGGGCTGTTCTAGCTAGTGTATCTTCGTTTGGCGGTACGTTTGGCTTGGAGGACATGGTTGGGAAGTTCCTAAGATTGAGGTAGCAAATGGCACGAACTCTCTCAACTGCTTACGCAATACGCGTCTTTCGTGCAGTTTAAGTTTCTATTACTGTCGTCTTACACGCTAAGACCAAAACATACCCTCAGCTTCCAAAAAAGAATACGGAGGTACCGTTGCCCTTATACAGTAATTTGCTTCTATATTACCCATGCAATATCCATCACTTTGAATCCATGCGTTCTAAAGTTTCGGAGAGATCCCTCGCACGCTCAAATGCCTTCCTCCAAGCTAGTGACGTCCATAGTGTTTTGCACGCCCTGCAATCCTATCTTTGGTACCTCGGGTCCCGGAAAGCTGACAGCTTTGGATTTCCCGCTTGTGTCCTCGGAACGGAAGCCCATCTTTTGTCCACTGGACAGGTCCGACATTACCAAGTCCTTCGTGTCGTGGATATTTTGCAGCGTAGAGTATGAGAGGTAGCAGAACAAAAAGATCTGAAAGTACCATATTATATACGCGACGGCGGGTATATAGATGTAGTAGAGGTAAATGTTGGAGCTGATCAGGAAGACCATCATAATTGTTGATTCCTTTAGGAGATCGAGTTGCATCGTCGACCATCTAGAGTTTTTCCTTGTCCAGCCGTGGTTGAGTTTGAAAAGAATAACAATGTTTTGGGCGAGGAGGTAGGTTTGGATAACGATCGCGCAAGCAAAATCGGCAACGAGCCCGTCGTAGACGACGGTGCACGACTCGACATGAGTGCGTACGGCGACGATAATCACGTGAATGCACCAGACGAACATGACGCCGGCTTGCAACGCGGTGAAGACATGTTTGTTCACTTGTGGGTACAAGCTTTGGCAGAGTGCGCGGGCCGTTTGAGATTGGATCAGGTAAAAGATCCCAAGAGACATGTACCACATTACGACACCGGAAAAGAGCGTCAGGGCCCCGCAGGTTGGGTCACCGTTACGAACGACAACTGAAAGCCGGGCGGAAAAGTAGGCGACGGTCATAATGCTTTGAGCTATTAACGTTTGCGTCAAGATGTTTCTCGTGCCAATGTAATAGATGCGGATAGTGCAGGCTACGACACCTACGGAGAAGACGAGAAAGAGGATGAGAAAGTAGAGTGTATCCTGACTTCCGTTCGTGACAGCCATGTCGGAGTGTAAAAAGTAATCTCTGTAAATGCGTCCTTGTGTATATGTTGAGGTATGAATTAGAACGGGCTAAAATAAAAAATATGACACGCTATATCATTTTTTCGGAATTGGCGCTCTCGAATTTTCATTTTCCACCCAGTTGAGGCATGATCATGAGGGTGTACTTAGAGATATCGCGGAGCTCAAGGAGGATCCTAGCTTGTCCGGCGGGCTTGAATCTGCATAGTCCCTTCTTTGAAGGCGTGTTAATCCCTTTCTCACCTCAGGAGAATGAATGCGAATGCGGGTTCGGAAGTTACGAGTGTTTATGGAGCATTAGGATTTGTTGTTATAAGTATCCTAACGTGACAATAAACCCGACATCTGGACCCTCTGTAAATACCAAAGTTGTTTTCCCGTAATGGGGTGCCAATTCATCGCCGCGCCCATTTTTTCAATGATAATGTGTGTCTGATAGGGCGGAGCAAAAAGGACTGGCATCGGTGGTTCAACAAGCATTGTCATTTGCGGCGCTTTTGTCTACCTGGGGTGATGTCCCGGGTGGTCGGGCGTCCAAGGCAACTCGCAGCAGGGACGCCGCGACGGGAAAGCACGTTTCTTTGTTTTTCGTATCGGTTCAGGTTCCTTCTATGCAATCAATAAGGAACTCGACTGTTTGCTCGCCCCTTGGGGTCCAGGACCAGTCGCTGCCTTATGATCTTGTCGCACTCGCCTTATTAGAATAGCTAGTCACCAACCTAGAACTGATCAGGATAGTGCAGCTTTGCATCGTGGCGTTGAGGACAACCTTACCTTTGTCATTTTCGAGACATATAGAGTCGCTTTTGTGAGTAACAAGACCCATCGTGAGGTAACCACACAGTATGGTCAAGATTGCATATGACATCGAACGTGGGGCCGGTACACCTCAAAATTCCACATGATATCCCTTGGCACACATTGCGCGCATTGCTTATGCAATACGCGTCTGGCGTGTATTTTCCCACACACACTGTACTCCACTACCGGCGCGTTTCTATTACTGTCGTCTATACTACGAGAGGACGCTAAGAGCAAGATCTGCCCCATCTGCACCTGAAATCCTAAATGGACTGGAGATGTAATAGGTGAGGCATACCCTCAAGTTCTATAAAAACTTATGGAGGTCCCGTTGTGCATCTATTCTCCGCGTGTATGTTACTCATTCAACATCCGTCTCTTAGAATCCATGCGCTCTAACGTTTCGGAAAGATCACGTCCACGCTCAGTCTTCTTGAAAGCTAGTGACATCCTAGGTGTGTATCACAATCTGCTCTACTGTGTCTGGCGTCTCCGGTTTCGGCATGTTGGTAACTTCGTGCTGGGTTGCGTCACCGGAATGGTACTCTATTTTTAGTCCAGCGGACAGGTCAAGAACTACCAATTCGTTGGTAGCGTGGATGTTTTGGAGCGTCGAGTATGACAGGTAGCACCAAAGAAAGATTTGAGAGTACCATATTATATAGGCTACGGTCGGTATGTAGATGTTGTAGACGTAGATGTTGGAGCTGATCAGGTAGATCATCATAAGTGCTGACTTTTTTAGAAGATCGAGTTGCATCGTGGACCATCTGGGGTTTACATCTGCCAAGTCTCTGTTGAGGTTGACGAGAACGACAATGTTTTGGATGAGCAGGTAGGTTTCAATCACGATCGCACACGCGAAATCGGCAGCGAGCCCTTCGTAGACGACCGTGCACGACTGGATATAGGTGCGTGCGGCGACGACAATAACGTGAATGCCCCAGATGAGTATGACGACCACTTGCATCGCGATAAAGGCCAGCTTGTTCACTTGTGGGAATAGATTTTGGCAGAGTGCACGGGCCTTTTGAGATTGGATCGCGTAAAATATTCCAAGACAAATGTACCACATTATGACTCCAGAAAAGAGCGTGAGGGCCCCGCAGGTTGTGTCACCTCTGTTAATGACTAATGCCAGTCGGGCGCAAAAGTAGGCGACGGTCGCAATGTTTTGAGCTAGTAGCGCTTTCAGAAAGACGTGTCTCCAGCCAAGGTAAAAGTGGCGAATGGCGAAGGCTAGGAGAATGACGGAAAGAACGAGGAAGAGGACGACGAAGTAGAGCGTATCCTGGCTTCCGTTAGTGACGGCCATGTCGGAATGTAAAAGCTGCCTCTCTATTTCTGCAAATGCGTCCTTGTGTATGTTGCGGCATGAATTTGCAAAGTGCTAAAAGTAAAATATGACCCACCTTTTATCATTGTTGGCAAGACTTAGGGCACCCCTCTCGACTTTCCGACTTGCATTTTCCGCCCAACATAAAAGTGTATGAAAGGGGACATCCCGGAGCTTACGGAGAGAGTCCTAACCTTTGGACGGCTTGAATGGCATAGTACCTTCTTTCAGGACGGGTTCTGCACATGATCCCTGCTCAGCTCAGGAGAACGTATGCCAACACGGGTTTGGACGTAAGAGGGTTTCGAGCATTCGGTATCTGTGGTGAGAGTATCCTAAATTGACAATGCATCCGGACATGATGAACCATCCGTAAATCCAGACTGTTTTCCGTAATCGCATGCAGCACTGAAATTACACATTTCGAGTCATTACCGCCCCCTTTTTTGCATCTTGCAGAAAGATGATGATTTGTGTCCAATAGAGGCAAAACGGGACAGAAAACGGGCTGGCATCGTTGGTTCCAATGAAAGCCATTTGGAGCAATTTTGTATGCCAGGGTGATAACCCCTCGTCATGCGCAAGTACAAGCTGGGTAACGGGGGGGAGAGGGGGGGTTAGGCAACTCCAACTCGCAGCAGGGACGGCACCCCGACGGGATGAGCACGATTCTTTACCACTTTGGTTTCTTCTATGCAGCTTTTAAGAGTTCGATTGTTCGCATCCGTATATTCCAATGTAACAAGAATGCATAAAACATAAGACAACGTGCCTATATACCGAGCACTTGGTAAATGGTGCGTGACCTGGCAATATCCGACCCTTCGGGCACTAGTCACGTTTTGGATATATGGTACGCATTTTTGAGAGAAATAAAAATATCTACAAGAAGCAATCAACAACCCGATTTTTGTTATGTCACATCCCCGAAAGCGACATGATTATCGATAAATCAGCCCGTTCTTCTGACAATGCTCCAGGCAATGGACAGTGACCATACGGGTGATCCAGTGTAGAACATTTACGTTGAGGGTCTACGGAATGATCAAGATTTAATATTGTTTACAACCCATAGTGGTTGAAATCAGGGGAATGGGGGGTGTTTTGTACATTGGACGCTCCGGCTCTGTTGGTTAAAATGGGGAGATAAAGGCGGCAGCCTGGACCATTAGATACTGCTGTGATGGTAAAAAGTCCTGAAGCAGCCCGCCTCAAACTTACTGGTCAAAACGTACCCACCAATTGAGTGACGGAACCCCCAACGAATGTGTCATTTACGACAAGCCCATGTAACGGTTCTGCTTTTGGGTCTTGTACCGACTTATTCACCGGACAAGGTGAGCCCTCGTTCGATTTTAATTATACTTCCATGGGATGTAAATAATAATAAACTACACCTTTTGTATTTTCAGGTGTTTTGTCAAGTAGCGTTGCAGGTACGGGTTCACAAATATTTCTATTCGAACCGCTTGTCCAGTGGATAGATCGAATACGAGTTTGTAGCAACCCTATTCCAGGAGGCATACCTGATCAATCTTCAGGGTCCGTGCAGACAGGTCAAAGCACATGCATTAGTGTCAATATACGAAAAGATACCCGTTAACTATACGACCAGGGCCAACCAAGCAGGACAAGAGTAGCCCACACGTATACAAATACCCAACAGCAGATCAAAAGTGCCTGGTGTGGTCAACAAGAAATACGTAAAAGCCATGTGAGGATAGGAGACCACCCCACCACATTTGAACCACGCGACGAGCATGCTTGAAGGGACAGTGAACCCCCCATTGGTCCGACTGTTTCCCTGTCTACCCGGTCTGCCCGTGATCGCCTCAAACCCCTCATGAATAGTCGGAGACTTGTATTCTTCATGCCTGAGTTTGGTAACCCCACACATGATAATGGACGACATCTGCTTTCGTCATATCGCATCTCTTCAGCAAAGCCGGAGGTTGCAATCCAGCGACCCAAGTTTCTGTTCGACGCGCGTTGTCTCAGGACACCGCTGTTTGATAGGCGAGTATTTGCGTTGGTACAATGAATGCCATAAAGATTATGTACGGGCTTCAGGAAAGTTGGCATATGATTGCATATTCAGGTTAAATCTCACACGCGACTTGTGCGTCGGTCGATGTATCTGCATTTTGCCTTGCCCTAGCATGTGGGTCCAGTCTACCCGTACTCAATCTACACGACCCCATAGTATCACAAAGGTGAGAATGGGAAGTACGAATATGCGTTCAACTCTATGAATAGCGGCAGGGAATTGGAGGTTTATGGAGGAGTGGCAACTAAAACCTCCCAGTATGGAGAAATATACGTCTTTAGCGTATGCACAAGATGTTACCATCCAGGCAACTTTTATTGGACTCTTTGTATTCTACCGTTGAGCCTAACGTTACTCTGAGTGTGACGGTAATTCAAGGGCAAAGCATTTTGACATTGTCCTATTTTTTTGGATTAGAGTTTCAACCCGATGGTAGGAGATACCCCCTTGTACAAGCAAGAAAAAGCCTCCAGTCGGCAAAATGGAAATCTGCCGCCCATTGCAAGGATCCGCTCCGATACAATTACCCAGTCCATTTGTTGAACTTGCGGCACAACTCTTGTTGCGATTTAGATTCACGTCGTATTTGATTAATGATTTGTTGTGTTCACGGATGTACTGAGAAAGCAGCCCATCCGATCATCTCCACCAACCGTCATTTGCATTTTGTCTTGCGAGTATGCACTGTCCTGGTTTACTGAACTATACATTTACGGTGAAATTCTGTAACAGATATATAAAGATATGATTTGTGGGCTAGGAATTGAGGATAAACATGTGTAAAAGAGTGAATTACGTTCCGTAGAATTTGGAACGACATGCTGCGTGGCTCCTTCATATCATGCATTTGCGTATGAGATCCGCTCCCTCCTTTGTTAAACGTCTTTTGAACTTTATGGTCTCTCTCTTCTTCTCTCCTGATCCTGTGGCTCGCATTCCCGCAATCGTTTTCAAGATCGTGCACACCGCGGTAGATGTAGATCATCTCGGCTCTACTTCGGCGCTATGGTCGTGGAATTGTTCAAAACACTATTAACGGAAGGATATCCGTCACGTGGGACAAATGGAATCCTGGTGCTCGGTAAACGTTCTCACATGTCATTTTTCATTCAAATGCATTCTTTTCATTTCTCTCACATGAAATGGCGTGCTTTTGCTTCCAACGGCTCTCGCTGGCCAAACACAACGTGTGCCCAGTTCCCCACAACGGGCATTGGCAGCACGGCCATGAATCCATCATCATCTCCGTCCCCGCATTTGCAGGGACAAGCTATCACGGTGCCCCTCCTCGTCCCCACGAACAATTCGTCAAGCAGACTCAAGAAATGCTATGCCGTCGTTTCAAAGAATATGCTCTTGACTGCTGCTCTCGACGCTATGCATACGGGGGAGCTGAGAGGGATTGAGGAGCTCATTCAGCACTTGACGATTGGTCCTCGTGCACATGAGCTGGTGACGGACCACAAGATGGCGTCGAGTCCGCATACCAATGCGATCGCCCTAGAGCACAAGAGTCAGACGCGTGGTGCCAGTCCGCAGGCAAATGCGCTAGAAAGCAACCTAATGAGTGTGGAAAAGAGAGAATTGTACAACATGCATCCACAGGATCCAATGTCTGTAACTTCAGTACCTCTACCCTCAGTGGTCACGAACATGTCGGCGTCGTCGTCGTCGTCGTCGCCTACATCATCGCCGTCTGTAGGTACATTCATGGGTCCCCCAACGGTGTCACTGACACCACATCCCCTCCTCCACCACACGCCCTCTCTCGACTCGCTCTTTTCTTCTCCTTCTTCTTCGCCTTCTTCTTCATTCCTCCCCTCCTCGCTCCTCTCCTCATCGTCCACCATGACCTCCTCATTCGAATCCTCTTCCTCACATGTGCCCTCCATCGGATCCTCATCCGGTACATCCATATCCATTACCCTCCCCCCATCAGCAACAACAACAACCCCCTCGGCCCGCCACCGCCTCAAAAAGAAACTGTACACACAAGCCCTCGAGCGCGCTGCAACAGACAAAACAAACCAAGTCGAAATCCTCTCGGGCTCTCTCGATCGCATGTATCGAGAGATTCGCTTCTTACGGGATTTGGTTGTTGAGAGGGATGGACGGGATGCTTTGGATCGCATTTATTGGGAGAATGCGGTGGTTTTGAGTCAGTATCAGCATTTGGAGGGGCCCGCTGATCCGGCTGAAAGTTCCTTTGCTTCTGGATGAGTGAGGGTGTAGGGGGTGAGTTAGGATGAATATAGGTAGAATTGTATATTTTATTAACAAATGAGTCGCTTTGGGTGTGCTCAGATATCAGGGCATGACGGGCGCGCCAATGCACGAGGGGTTAATGGTGAACTTGTATATGCATGCTGTACAGAGTGTGCTATTCATACAATACGATGATTGCACGACGGAACATGTATGCGCTGCATCTCGCATTTGCGCAAAACAGAAACACACACTTGCTCCGCCTTGCTGACAGGCACAAGCCACAGATCATGGCACAGTCACAGAACCGGTACAACCAAATGAAAAAGCCAACAAGTCGATCAACGTGTCCTCTAGCTGGTTGGTTCTAGCCAGCATCCCATGCGACTGCTGCATCATCTCCACTCGATATCATTAACTAGTTCATCTGCAGCAGTCACTCGACACACCTTGTATCTACCATTCCGTACGACGCACACATTTCCATTCAGTATTGCACGTCGACCATTCTCATTTTCTACACGGGATTATAAACAATTGAGTATGGCGGATTCCAAAGCGACATTAGGGGACGGCCCTGTTGCAAGTACCATTGGAGATGAGGCACCCAAATCAAAGAATGCTGAAAAGAATGAGGCGAAGCGGTTAGCAAAGTTGGCAAAGTATGAGGCAAAGTTGGCTGCTCAAGCGGCGGCTGTACAGGTGCGTTTTGTTTTCTAGGTTTGCAATTCGAATGTTCTTTGATTTTTACTATAGTATTTATGTATCTTTTGGGTTAGGCGGATGGTGGCGCAAAGAAAAAGGAGAAAAAGGCGCCCAAGGTGAAAGATGTGGAACCAGAGCTGGAATTTGTGAATACCACGCCATCTGGTGAAAAGAAAGGCATGTCATGTTCATTTTTTGTAGAGTGATGGATCCGTTGGCTTACATATTCCGCTTTGTTTTGGCTTTTTTTTTCAGATCTCAGTGGTCCATGTCCAACCGCTTACAATCCCAAAGCTGTCGAAGCAGCCTGGTACGACTGGTGGGAAAAGTCTGGCTATTTTAAGCCGGATATGCCAAACGGGAAACCCCGTCCAGAAGGTGTCTTTACGATCCCCATTCCACCGCCCAACGTGACGGGAGCTCTGCACTTGGGTCACGCACTGACCAACTCGATTCAAGATTGTTTGACGCGTTGGAATCGGATGAAGGGCAAGACGACCTTGTTTGTCCCTGGATGCGATCATGCTGGGATTGCCACTCAGATTGTTGTCGAAAAGCGACTGATGAAGGAGAGAGGTGTTAGCAGGCACCAGTTGGGTCGAGAGGCGTTTTTAAAAGAAGTCTTTAAATGGAAGGATCAATATGGGTCGCGGATTTATGGACAATTGCGGAGTGTGGGGAGTTCCATGGATTGGGATCGAGCAAGGTTTACCATGGATCCGAGCATGGTGAAAGCGGTCACTGAAGCGTTTGTTCGATT
This sequence comes from Spizellomyces sp. 'palustris', assembly GCA_006535965.1. Classification (NCBI taxonomy): domain Eukaryota; kingdom Fungi; phylum Chytridiomycota; class Chytridiomycetes; order Spizellomycetales; family Spizellomycetaceae; genus Spizellomyces; species Spizellomyces sp. 'palustris'. Next base: position 99,167 of record QEAR01000068.1, on the reverse strand, counting down.
ACATGACGAGGGCATTATATACCGCGAAAACCGGTTAGTAAATTGGGACACGAAACTCAAGACGGCATTATCCAATCTTGAAGTGGAAAACAAGGAGTTATCCGGAAGGACTTTGTTGAGTGTACCTGACCACGATCCCAAGAAGCAGTACGAATTTGGTGTCATCATTTCGTTTGCGTACCCTGTTGAAAACTCGTCCGAGGAAATTGTGGTAGCCACCACACGTCTGGAAACCATGCTTGGAGATACAGCTGTGGCGGTTCATCCCACCGACACCCGATACATACACCTTCATGGAAAATACGTGATCCACCCCTTCCAAAACCGGCGTATCCCCATCATCCCCGATGAATACGTTGACCCCGAATTTGGAACAGGGGCCGTGAAAATCACCCCTGCGCATGATCCAAACGATTATATTGTTGGCAAGCGGAATCAATTGGAGTTTGTGAATATTTTCACGGATGAGGGGAGGATTAATGAGAATGGGGCGCCTTTTGGTGGGTTGTTGAGGTTTGATGCGCGTGAGGCTGTGCTGGAAGAGTTGAAAAAGAGGGGGTTGTATCGTGGGACCAAGGATAACAAAATGGTGATTCCTGTATCAGAGTAAGTGTCTTGTGGAGTTGTAGTGTCTATGGTTGCGAGTTGTTTGTACTTACAGCATTTTTTTAGGCGTACGGGTAATATTGTTGAACCCTTACTCAAGCCGCAATGGTGGGTAAACTGCAAGGACATGGCACAGGAAGCGATCGAGGTACGTTAGAGTATACCTGTCGTGAACAGAAAAAAGGACAGGCTAAAAAAATAAACCAACTACAGGCCGTCAAATCTGGTCAACTCGAAATCATTCCCCAAACCTCTGAAAAGGAATGGTTCCGCTGGATGGAAAACATTCAAGACTGGTGCATTTCGCGCCAATTGTGGTGGGGCCATCGCGTCCCGGCCTACTTTGTCAATATCCAGGGTCAAGACAATGAGCGTATGGACGGCGCGTTTTGGGTATCTGGTCGAGATGAAGTAGAAGCACGCGAGAGAGCAATTAAACGCTTCCCGGATGTGCCTGCAGACAAGATTACGTTGGAGCAGGATGAGGATGTCCTTGATACGTGGTTCTCGTCTGGATTGTGGCCGTTTTCGATTATGGGATGGCCGGAACAAACTGGGGATATGAAAGTGTTTTACCCTAATAGTTTATTGGAGACTGGACGGGATATTTTGTTCTTTTGGGTTGCGAGGATGGTCATGTTGGGACAGAAGCTTACTGGACAGATTCCATTCAAGCAGGTATGGTTTAATAGATGCTGGTTGTACATGCCAGCAAAAGATGAATTGTGTGTTTTTTTTTGTTTTTTTTTGGTAGGTGTTTTGCCATGCCATGGTCCGTGACGCACACGGTCGAAAAATGTCCAAATCCCTTGGAAACGTGATTGATCCTATGGACGTGATCAACGGAATCAGTCTCCCCCTCCTATACAAACGCCTGGAAGAAGGGAATCTGGACGCCCGGGAAATTAAAAAAGCCCAGGAAGGTCAGAAACGCGATTTTCCGAATGGGATCCCACAATGTGGGACGGATGCCATGCGATTCGCGCTCTTGGCGTATACTTCTGGTGGATCGGATATTAATTTGGATATTCTGCGTGTGGAGGGGTACCGTAAGTGGTGTAATAAGCTTTGGAATGCGACGAGGTTTGCGTTGTTAAAGTTGGGAGAGGGGTATACGCCTCGTACAGGGTTAGAGGTGCGTTTTTTTATTTTTTGTTATCTGTACTTCTGTGTGTATTGAATTGGTTTTTGTTTTGTAGGTTACGGGTAAGGAATCTATTGCGGATCTGTGGATCCTGGCCAAACTCAATCAATGTATCCGCAAGACCAATGAATATCTGGAGCAGTATAATTTCATGCAGGCCACTACTGCCTTGTACCAGTTTTGGTTGTATGAGCTTTGTGATGTTTACCTGGTAACCGTCCATGCGCTCTCTCTTTTTTCATTTCTTGTAAATTCTTATTTGTATGCGATTGTGGGTTTTTTAGGAAACGACCAAACCCCTTATTGACGGTACTGACGCTGTAGCCCGCCAAAGCGCCCAAGACACGCTCTACATTTGCCTCGAATCCGGTCTCTTACTCCTCCACCCCTTCATGCCCTTTCTAACAGAAGAACTCTACCAACGCCTACCGCGTCGTCAAAACGACCCACCGTCCATCATGATTGCGCGGTACCCCACCCCCAACCCCACATGGGACAACTCGACGGCTGAAGCCCAGTACGACACAATTACAGAGATTGTACGTGGTGCACGAAAGTTGTTGACAGAGTATACTGTGCGGGATGCGACGGTTTTTGTAAAGGTTGGGAATGCGGATATGGAGGGTGTTGTTCAAGGGTTGGCGTTTGTGATTCAGAGTTTGGTCAAGGGTACGAGTGTTTTGAATGTTCTTGGGCAAGATGGGGCCGTACCCCCTGGATGTGCGATTCAGAATGTTGGAGAAGATATTGTGGTGTATTTACTTGTCAAGGTACTGGTCCCGCGTTCCTTGTGTGTAAATGTGTGTTTATTCTCATGCGTTTTGGTGATTGTGTAGGGGTACATTGATTTCGATACCGAAATCACCAAACTCGAGGCCAAACTTTTGAAAGCCAATGATAACCTCCAGCTTTGGACGTCCAAAACCTTGGGTGAGGGCTATGCTCGTGTGAGTGCGAGTGTCAAGGAGTTGAATGAGAGTAAAGTCAAGGGGTTTGAAGCTGAGGTCCAAACATTGGAAAAGGCGTTGGAGAATTTTGTGAGGTTGAGGGATGCATAAAAAATGGTTGATAACAATAAATAGAAATGTAACGAGTGTTGGTGTGATGGTGTATGGGATGTCATTACATAATCTGTACACGTGCTTTTTATTTTTTTTGGAGACAAGGATGTTGTGTGTCATGGACAGTTTTGTGGTGGATTGTGGTGGGTCATTTTCATTGTTGTTGGTTGGTTTGACATTGTGAGATCATGCAGTGCGACGAACTCATTTGGAAGACGATTGCCTTTGAGTTTTGTTCCTTCAAAGTCAAGTATGTACCCTAATTTCCATATTGTTGAAAGTGTGTGTGTGTGTAGTAGTTGACAAGTAATATTTCCAGAACCCCTACCCAAAACTTTTGCCGCAACGAAAACAATGTAACGGGGCTCTGCAACCGCCAGTCCTGCCCACTGGCCAACAGCCGATACGCAACCATCCGCGAACACAATGGAACCCTCTACCTCTACATGAAAACAATTGAACGCGCCCACACGCCGTCAAAACAATGGGAAAAAATCCGCTTATCAAAATCCTACACGGAAGCACTCGCCCAAATAGACAAGGAACTCGAACACTGGCCGTCATTTACAATCCACAAATGTAAACAACGTCTGACAAAAATAACGCAGTACCTGATCCGAATGCGTAAACTCGTATTGAAACCCCGTGCGAAACTCGTGGGTATCAATAAAAAGATTGAGCGGCGGGAGACACGTAAAGAAGCTAAAGCTGAAGCTGCGGCTCGATTGGAAACGGCGATTGAAAAGGAATTGTTGGAGCGGTTGCGTAAGGGGGTTTATGGGGATATTGTGAATGAGCGTCAAACGGCTTTTGTGGGTGCTTTGGACCGGTTGGCTGAGGAAGGGGAGGTTGAGGTGGATGAAGAGGAGCAAATTGAAGAAGAAGAAGAAGAAGAAGAAGTAGAAGACGAGTTGGATAGAGAGTTTGTGAGTGATGTTAGTGATGATGAATGGGATTTTGAAGATGGAGTCGAGGGAGCTGGTTTGGAATCCGATGGTGGCTCTGAAGCGTCATCAACAACATCATCAACAAGAGACAAAGTGGCTCCACGAGGCAAGAAGCGAAAAGCGTCCTCGACTCGACCGGATCGAAAGCGTATGTTCCAATCCTTGTCGTTACTTTGTGTTTCTGATTGCAAATGCTAAAATGTTTTTTATTAGGCCCGCACATGGAAATCGAATACGAAACGGAACCGCCTGCACAACAAACTGTTTCTTGGTAATACCTGTATATTATTTATATATTATCCGTGTTGTACACTTTGGACCCGTGTCTCTAGTGCACAAGCTCGAGAATATAAATCATGTGATCTCTCATGGAGTGTGTGTAATACACACGTGTGTCATTCTCACGTGTGTTAACAACCTTGTGTGTGTGATTTCCCCTATTAATTCCCTACCCACATGGATTGACTCTAGAGTATTAATGGATTCTCTTGTGGGAATTGAATGGATGACTCGATCGAGTGAATTCAACAATTGGGGATTCTCTCTCTTGTTTTACTATGGGGATGGGTTTATTAATAGGGAATGTCACTCTCTCTCTCTCTCTCTCTCTCTCTCACTCGTTTACTTTGAGAGATTTCACACTCGTTCATAATCCATTCTCTCTCTCTTGTTTATTAATGGAATTACTCTCACTCTTGTTTACTAGAGAGATTTCACTCTTTCTCTCTCTCTCTCTCACTCGTTTACTTTGAGAGATTTCACACTCGTTCATAATCCATTCTCTCTCTCTTGTTTATTAATGGAATTATTCTCACTCTTGTTTACTAGAGAGATTTCACTCTTTCTCTCTCTCTCTCTCTCTCACTCGTTTACTTTGAGAGATTTCACTCTCTCTCTCTCACACACTCACTCGTTTATTAATGGAATTATTCTCTCTCTCTCTCTCTCCCTTTATTATTCACTCTCTTGTCTATTAAACGCGTTTTTCCCCTTTTTCACATGTTGGATTCTCACGTGTCCATTTGGGCTTTTATTTTCCCACTTGTCTCCTTCTTACTCTTTCACACTTGGGATTAACGTTTGTGTTTTCTTATTCTTCTTCTTCTTCTTCTTGTTGTTGTTCTTGTTGTTGTTGTTGTTCTTGTTCTTGTTGTTGGAGTTGGAGTTGTTGTTGTTGTTGGAGAGAGGATGACGTCCTCCAACAACACACCTCTGGTTTCTCTTTCCGATACTCTCCTTCCCCCACTCCCAGACAGACGCAAATCCATATTCAAACAACTCTTTTCATCTCCTCTCTCTCCTCCCGCTACTTGTTCATCACAACATGAACAAGTGCACAAGGTAGTCGTCGTCGTCAAGGAGGAACTCACCCAGGAAGCTACTCCTCCCCCTCAGGAACGTTTGGTCGACCCAGACTCGCTCTTTCCATCTCTAATGTCCACGGCAAAGACTTCAACAGACAACCACGACGTCTGGAGGCTCTTTACCAAAGTCAAGGAGGCATTCCCAAACGGTGCTCGCCTCGAAAACATGACTTGGCGTCTCATGCACATGCAAAAGAAAAAGGAGCAACGGAATCACCCCCTTGACAATGAAGAGGAGGATCCCATGGACACGACTGTGAGCACAGACATAGTCACAGACATGAGCACAGGCATGAGCACTGGCATGAGCACAGGAATGGACTTTGACACTACGAGCAGACCCATGTCCATACCCGCCAACCACAACCACAACAATATGGATTCGCCGCTGGAACAAGAACAAGCTGGTACTGCTGCCGTTGCATTTTCAGCCCCCGCTTTTCAAGACTCGGCTTTCCTTGGCCACTCGTATGACTCGCCCTTTGACCAAGAACAGTGGATGCACGAATTCATGTCCATTGATGCATTTGCCCCAGAAAATTCCTTTCAGCACTCGCTTCCGAGCTCTCTTCCGACCTCGTTTTCAAATTCTCTTCCTGCCTCCTCGTTTTCGATGGAATCTGCCTTTTCACCTGCCCCAGTTTTATTATCACACGAACAAGAGCAAACACATGCAGCACCACCACCACCACTACCGTCACCCCAAGAACAAGAACACCAACAATTTACATCCTCACCCGTCAGCACCACAACCTTGTCCCCGTCGCCATTCCCGTCGTCATCCGACATGCGACGCGCACCCTCTAAAAAACCCTCGTCCAAAAACCTCCACGAATTTACAGTCTGCACAAACTGCAATACCAACAAGACATCGCTCTGGCGCCGCAACGCCAACGGCGACCCTCTCTGCAACGCCTGCGGCCTCTTTTTCAAACTCCACGGCGTGGATCGCCCGATTAGTTTGAAAACTGACGTGATTCGCAAGCGGAATCGAGGCAAGGGGTTGCCGGTGCACAAGGGAAAAACAAGATCGGGGACGTCGGTGCCTAGAGAAAATGGGCTCTTGGCGGGTGGTACGGCCCCGACGCTGTTGCGGAGCATGAGCAGTCCGAATTTGCACATGATGGCATCTCCGATGCATCCTCCTGGGTCTATGCCTGCGGGTATGTCCAATGGAGTGTCTACGGGAATGTCCACGGGCATGTCCAATGGAGTGTCTATGGGCATGTCCACGGGAATGTCCAATGGAGTGTCTATGGGAATGTCCACGGGAATGTCCAATGGAGTGTCACCTAGTGTGCATACGGGAATGTCGCCTGGAGGGTCTAATGGAATGTCACCTGGAATACATACGGGAATGTCTAATGGAATGTCACCTGGAGTGCATACGGGAATGTCCACGGGCATGTCACCTAGTGTGCATCCTGGAATGTCGCCTGGAATGCAAACGGGAATGTCCTCTGGAATGCAAACGGGAATGTCACCTGGAATGCACACGGGAATGTCACCTGGAATGCATGCTGGCATGCGCACCGGGATACCCACGGGGATGCACACGGGGATGCACGCGGGGATGCACGCGGGGATGCACGCGGGAATACCGACCGGAATGTCGCCAGGCCACCCTACTACCATGCCCACTGCCATGCCCACCAGCATGTCCACCGCCCTGTCCTCCACGCCACCGACGACGACGAGTCACTCGAGCGACCCCACCGGCAGCGGCATGTCATCCGCCAACCCACACCCCCGCTCCCAACTCACAGCCGGCCTCCTCTCCTCCACCTCCCTCCCACCCACCCTCCTCGCCCAAGACCCCTTTTTCCCCCCACCACCAGACTACTCCCACTACCCCTCCTCCCTCCCCACCTACCCCCACCCCCCCAAACGCGTCCGCATCGAACCCACCACCACCGAACCCACCCCCTACCTCGACATGCACTCTCTCTACGCCCAACTAAAAACCCTCATTGAACTCCAAGTAGGCGATGAACATGCACCCCTAACGACAACCCTACCCGGCATGACGATCCCGCATTCTTTTCAGAGGGATGTAGACGTGGATGTGATGGGCTTGATTGGGAATGGGGATCCTGCTGGGGTATTAACGGAAGAATTGGTTGAGCGGTGGGGGGGTGGGTTTTGAGAAGAAAAGTACATTTCAATTTTATTATATTTTTTTTTATATTTTTTATTATTTTTTCGGTTGGGGAAGGGATGATTTGTCCATGCGACATTGTCATTTTTGTTTTTACCTTACGGATTCTACCCAGTTTGTGTGTCATTGAATAATGGATACCGTGCACCATTTCTGGGATATTTGCACAACATTTAGAGCCGTAAATGAAGTATGTTGGCAAGAGTTAATGTTTTTATGGTGACGGTGGTGGATATGTGAATGTTGGTTTTTTGAAAAAACAATGGTGTATCGCCCTTTTTTTGCGAGTTTTTTAAATGTTGGAGTAGGGTTGTAATATCTTACGGTGCTATGGCAATTTTACCATATCCATACACAAACTTTCCAAGGTGGCTGCCACACAACATTCATGTCCAACAGTTACTTTTACATATCCTCACTTGACCAAATCATCCAACATTATCTTTTACCAAAAGAACCCCCACAAAAAAAAACATTTACAAAAACAACATTTCCAAAAACATCTACCCCGAAATAGCCAACTCTGTAATCAACCTCCCACAAGCCTCAAAAAACCCAAAAACAGTCATACACCCCTCCCCAGAAGCATTCTTGAAATCCACTAAATAATTGTATTGTTCGACTTGGTATAATTGGATATCCAATTTAATCTATCCCAAAAAAAAAAATCATTAGCCCATTTCACAAAAAACGACAAATATACACATACATCTTGATCCCGACACAAAACAGCCCGAATATGATAAACATCCACAGACCGCCATCGCATCCCAACACTCTTGAGCGCCTTGAAAATCTCCAACATGATATCAAAAGGCGCCGACCGGGACCGGATTCCAAAATGCCATTTGGAGCGGGTTTTGTGGCGGCGGGGTATGGGTTCGCGGGGGAGACTTGAGGGGAGGACGTGGATTGAGGAGGTTGAGGGGGGGTCCGTCGTGGGTGCCGGTTGTGGTGGGGGTTTCTGTTTGATTGATGAATGGGTTGAAAAGGGTAATAAACACAATGGGGGACATACCCGTGTAGGTGCATTCCAAGCCGGTGGAGATTCCGAAAGAAGGTAATGATGTATCGTCTTATTCGGAGAATGCCGTACTTTAAAAAGAATTGTATCAAACCCCCATTTCACAAAACACTCAACACCAAAACATACCTCCAGCAACCATCCTCCGATGATCCAAAACCAACTCACAAGCAACCTTGACCTGATTATTCCCATCCTCACCCAACGCAACCCGAACCGTCTCAGAACTCAACCCCATCCGCCTCGCAACCTCTTCAACAACACCCGAATCCAACCCCGAGTCAACGACAGCGATACTCGGGAGAGGACTCAAGTAATCCGGTAGTCCTTTTTGGAACCAGTCTGAATCACGGATTTGGGAGACTGTGATCCGTTTTAGGGGGTCCACGATGAGCATGGATTGGAGGAGGGATTTGACGGGTGGGGAAAGAAATGTTGGGAGGGAAAAGATTCCGCCTTTGGAATTTATAAATGGTGTTTAATACATGTGTTGATTAACATTTAGTACTTGCTTCTTACCATTGATTTTTTTAAAAAGGGCTGGAATGTAGTCATCGTCAAATGGTAGTCGTCCACATAACATGACGTATAAAATGACTCCACAGCTCCATACATCCACTTCTGGTCCCGCGTATAACCTATACCATTTAAAAAACCCCTTTCATTAAAACCCAACCTCCAAAAATACAAAAAGACTGTTTTTCACGTACTTTCCGTTAATCACCTCGGGCGCTGCGTAATTGGGTGACCCTAAAACCCAAACCAACCAAAATCAATAAACAACATCGTTTTAAAAAGTAGCAATTTATAAACCCACCACAACTCGTTTTCAAAAACTCCCCATCAGACATGATATTACTCAACCCAAAATCCGCAATCTTGACTTGATCGTATTCGTCCAGTAATACATTTTCCGGTTTCAAATCCCTAAACAAAAAACATTAACCACTCTACAACTCTCTTTTTTCGAGTCGTGTTTTTTTACCGATGGACGATTTTATGACGATGACAGTACTCCACAGCACATATAATTTGTTGAAAAAACCTCCTAGCATCATCTTCCGACATCTGAAAAAACCAACACCATTAAACTTATTTTCATACACCCCATAAAACACCAATACACTCACTCGGCCGCGATTGACAATGTAATTGAATAACTCTCCACCAGCATATTCCATCACCTACCCATCACAAAAAAACATCAACACCATACGCCAACAAAAACAACGAGGACAACTTACCATAATAATATCCGTCGGCGTCGTAATCACTTCATACAATTTAATAATATGCGGGTGTCGAAGTAATTTCAAATACTGAATCTCTCGTTTCACGCGCCCGACCATGTCCATGCTTGCTATACGGCGGCGGTTGATGATTTTGAGGGCTACCTTGTGGCCTGTTTGAGCGTGGACTGCCACTACCGATAAAGAAAAAACAGTAGTTTTTGGTCAACATGTGTGTTTTTGGGTTGAGAATGGACTCGTAAGTTTTGTTACGTTTGACTTTGCCGAAACTACCGACACCGAGGGTTTCGAGGAGGGTATAGTTTCCTACTTTGATTTGCGTACTAGCCATGATTTTGTTTCAATACCGTAATACTTGAACAGAAACTAGGATGCAATGCTGCATGTTTTGGAAGAATCAATGGCAGACAACGGTGGTCCACGTAGTGAGCTCCTTGTGATTTGGGGTGTCATCTCACGTGCGTGATGACCTGATGAGGCTTTGAAGGGTTGTTCCAAACTAATCCCTACGTACACAAATCTATCGCTTTTGTTGCCTAGATATAAACTCTGCTAAAACCTTATCGGCAGCTTGTCCAGGTGCAAAGTGCCCTTCAAATACATCCCCTTCTAACTGTTGAATCATATCTCGGACATGTACATCATTCTTTAATCTGAACAAAAAAACATTCCATTCATGAGTATCTGGCAATGGAAAAAGGAAAACGAATGTGTACTTTCTTACCTCCAAATCAATTCATCCGTAATACCCCGCCACATCCAGTTTTTACGTTGTGTCCCGCGTTTTTGAAAGAGGTATCCGGATGACTATATCGCGTTACATTCCATCAAAACAATCCAAAAAAGAAAAAGGGGGCTGAACGGTACCTCAATTTCATGGTAATACCGCTTCATAATCTCCCACGCCTCTGGAATATGCGTCCCACGATGGGACGAAACCGGTAATACCTAAAAAACACATGAACCACTGCACCCAAATCTACAGTTACCGCACTCAACCACCTACCTCGGCCCGCCACGGCTCCCACCCCCCCTTGACAAACTTGAGTGCGCTCACGTACTCCATAACAGCCACCCTGGCCGCCCCCTCAAGTTCCCCATCGCTTTTATTGACCAATATCAAATCAGAGAGTTCCACAATGCCTTTTTTGAGGCCTTGGAGTTCGTCTCCTCCACCCGGTGCGACAAGGAGAGTAAACATGTCCGTCATTTCCGATACCCTTTTGTACAAGAATAATGAATTCCAAGTAGGATGGGGGGGTGGATATTTTGTTGCTTACATGGTTTCGGATTGTCCCACGCCGACGGTTTCAACAAGGATAATGTCGTATCCTCCCGCTTTGTGCACATGTTAGACCTTTCCGCATGGTAATTTAAGGTGGGATAAAACATTACCTTCACAGAGCAGTATAGCTTCATTTGTATTTCGAGCAACACCACCTACCAAAATAGAAACCCATTTTTTTAAATACCCCTGTATTCGTCAGATGGACGGTCTCATCACGTACCCAACGTGCATGAACTAGGTGAGGGGCGTATGTACGCTGAATCATGTGTCGACAGTAAGGGCATGCGTGTCTTGTCCCCTATACATTGCATCAACATTATTGTCCATCCTTGTACCCATATTACCACGCTACCTAATATAGATCCCCCTGTCCTTGTAGATGACGGATCGACAGCCTAATCATAATATGTTAATGGTTTATCACCTTTAAGCACCCCCTTTCTGCGGATCTTTACCAACCAGTACAGCGACACGATGACCTTTTGATATGAGATACATTCCAAATGTTTCAATAAAAGAACTTTTTCCGACTCCGGGGCTTCCTGTACGGTGGACGTTAGATTGTATTCTTGTTTGGATTTGTGTAGTTCAACGCACCAGATAACCCAATGCGAAAGGTAGTTGGAAAGGACTCGCCGGCCAAAGATGGTTTGAAAACGGGGGGTTGTTTGCTGTGTTCCAAAACCAGTGCCAATAATTGTTGGGTATCCTCCTTGTGGTCAGGTCGGGTTGACTCGACTATGAACGAAAACTTATTAGAATATTCTTTGTTGCAGTTTACGAACAGTATTTTCTAACCTAGTGTAATAGCTCTCGCCAGAGACCCCCGATCACCTCCTCGGAGTCCATCGTACAGTGCTTGAACGCGCGCCGGTGGCGGCGACCTCGGAGGAGTGGTCGATAACAACCGTCGTAAAGTGGTCACACCCACCAACGAGAGCAGGCACCGGTGACGCATCCTACTCCATCAAACCACAACGCATTCGTCGAATAATGTGCAAGTGGAATGCAAACCCAAACTCTCCCTTAGCCCAATATCTATCACGTGCATTTGCCATGTAACCCAATCTGGAAGACCCTTACGTATCGAAAGTTGGCCCATTTCGTTTCTATTTCCAGATCTCAAGCACAAAAACATTTGGTTTGCCCTTGTTTTATTTTCTTTTTCAAACCCAGACCTGCTCACAGGCGATCGTATCCTTGCTTGACTGGGCATGGTCGTCGTTGGAGAGCTGTGGGAGGTTTTTGTAGGTGGTCAAAGGGAGTTTTGGGCGGGGCGGAGCTTTTTCCATGTTGACTGACACGGCTCAATCATATATTTTACAGGACAAAATTGGGCAAGGATCGTTTGGAGAGGTCTTTGCTGGAGAGGATAAGCAGACTGGGCAAAAGGTTGCCATCAAGCGCGAGTCGAGTGAAACTACTTGTCCACAGTTGGAACATGAATGTAAAAGAAAAACCGGATTCTTTTGCGTACATTCAACCCGTGCTCATGTTTACCCTATTAGATCAAATGTACCAGGCACTTCATGGCCTCGACGGGTTTCCCAAAGTGTATTATGGAGGTCAGGAAGGACAATATAACGTCATTGTATGTACCTCAACCTTTAGTAAGAAAGCGTTTTACGCAGCTCACACGAATCGTTTTTTAGGTCATGGAACGACTTGGACCAAGTTTAAAAGACCTGTTGCAGCTGTCACCCACCCAGCGCCTCCCACTCCAAACCGTCATATATTGTGTCCCCCAAATCTTGGAACGACTCGAAGCACTTCATAGTCGAGGGATTGTATTCCGTGATGTGGTTGGTCCTCATCTTCCCCCGTTTGGCGCCTGACAAGACATGTTAACCAAAAAAAATCATTCCGCTTCGACCCAGAAAGCAGGTCAATTATGCGTAGGACGCTACGGCGACGACATTTCCATATCCCCCCAACTCTTCATGGTAGATCTCGGACTCGCCAAATACTACATTGACGAATCCGGCCGTCACATTCGGAACAAGAAGCCCGACTGGAAGAAATCGAAAACAGGAACTGCGAGATATGCGTCTATTAATGTCCATAAAGGGCGGGAACATACCCGACGAGACGATATCGAGTCTCTTGGGTACATTATCGTCGAGTTGGTCAAAGGGTGCGTACTCGACCTATCATGGGATTTGTAATTCAAACCCTTTCCACTCACCACTCTACAGTCGCCTTCCATGGAGCAACCTCCGTGCACTCACCTCCCGGGAAGGATGGAAGAAAACCCTAGACATCAAACTCGACACACTCTTGTACGACTTGACGGACGGTCTTCCCGACCCATTTCGTTTCCTCATTGACCACGCTCGTCAACTCGGATTCGCAGAAAAGCCTGACTATGCCACCCTGAAACGCATGTTTGTTGATCTGTATCAACACCAATGGGGTAATGAGGTGTTGACTTGGACGGTTGAGGATGGGTCAGAGTGGTCGGCTGGGACGCAGGAACACCTTGATGCGTGGTGTGATACGGGGTTGGCGTATTCGGCTGGATGAGGGAGTGTTTGGGACTTTTAAATCGTGTTTTTTTGGTTTTGCTTGATTGTTTTGTTTTTTTATTTATCGGTGGAGTGAGCGTGTGCGGGGACTGTTCTTTTGCTTCTTCATTTGTACATGTTGCATCTTTTTATATTTTATATTACTTTTGTGAAATGTTGATATCTTGTGATTGTTCGCTATCGATCCGTCAGCAGGTACCAAAAGGTGTCACTTTGGGGCATCCGAGATACGATGGCGAATGAGATCGCCAGGTTTAATCTATCCAGATATGGTTATATTTCAAGATGATTAGGCAATCTCATACTAATCTGCGTGTCTCTTCTCGTTTTACATTAGCAATCGGTCTTGCAAACCCATCCGCGGAAGAAAGAAAAAATGGATAAAGAAAGAAAAAAAAAGGACAGTTGCAAGACACGCTTGAACTTGGGACATTTTAAAGCGGCGGCAGAGCAGCGTCGAACAGTCCTTTCAAAGCTAGCAACAACGCAGGTTTCAAAAAGTTGAAAAGGATGGGCGCGTTGGAGACCTTGAATGCCCGTATTGCAGCCACCCGAGCAGGAAAATGGTTCAAACTCGAGGGATCGGGTGCGATCAAGGAACGAAGGGGAACACGGTTCACGACTGAAGTGCGAGCGGGTCTTGCAACGTTTGTGACGATGGCGTACATTATTAGTGTGAGTACTTTTTGTATGTGTTCATATCAGTGATCCAATCGTTGATTAATGGGTTTTGGGGATTAGGTCAATGCCAATATCCTTACAGATTCCGGAGGTACATGTGGGTGCAGTCCTCGTGCACCTTCTGTATGTCTCCAGGACCCAGAATACCTCGCTTGTCTCGCTGATATCAAAAAGGACTTGATCACCGCTACATCGGCGATTGCTGTCATTGGATGCTTTCTCATGGGGACGTTTGCCAATCTGCCGTTGGCGATTGCGCCTGGGTTGGGTCTGAATGGTACGTTATAAAGTGTTGTTTGTGAGGATGGTGCTTAACGTTGGGATCTTAAAACTGTTGGTTTGCATAGCGTATTTTACCTACCAAGTTGTTGGACTCCACGGGAGCGGTAACGTCTCGTACCAAACGGCATTGGCAGCCGTGTTTATCGAGGGTATCATTTTTTTGGTGCTCTCTGCTCTTGGGTTACGCCAGCTCTTGACGAAAGCTGTCCCCATGTCTATCAAAACGGCATCCGCGGCTGGTATTGGGTTGTTTTTGACGTTTATTGGGTTGCAAAGTTCTGCTGGGATTGGACTTGTCACTGGGGATGGGGCCACGTTGGTTGCCCTTGGGGGGTGTCCAGAGAGTGAGAAGAAGGGTGGGGTGTGCTTGGCGCACCATATGGAAGGCGGTCACACTTGGGTAAGTTCCACAACACCAGGGAATGTTTGAAATGTATTGACGATTAAAAAATTGGACATACTGTTCTCCAGCTCGGTATCCTTGGCTTTCTCATCATTGCCTTTTTGACAATCTTTCGCGTAAAGGGATCCATCCTCATTGGCATCATCTTTATTTCCGCCGTGTCCTGGTTCCGTCATACTCCAGTGACCTTCTTTCCGGACACTCCATCCGGAAATGACGCCTTTGACTACTTTAAAAAGGTTGTCGACGTCCCTCGTATTCGTCACATTGGCGGTGCACTCGACTTTTCATTGGGATCCGGTGAGGTGTGGGTTGCACTCATTACGTTCTTGTATGTGGATATTCTCGATACGACCGGTACCATGTTTTCGATGGCCAAATATGCGGGCTTTATGGATGAGTCTGGGGACTTTGAAGGATCTTATCCGGCGTTTTTGTCGGATGCGACGGCGATTACGGTAGGTGCGGTCCTGGGGACGTCGCCTAGCACCGCGTTCATTGAGAGTGGAGCCGGGATTGCAGAAGGTGGGAGAACAGGTATCACGGCACTCGTCACCAGTTTCTTTTTCCTTCTCAGGTAAAGAATCCCACATTTGCATCATTGTTTGCGTTTTCCTGTTTTATAACGTTGGTTTCTCGCAGTCTGTTTTTTGCTCCCATTTTTGCCTCTTTTCCCCCGTGGTCAACTGGTCCCGCCCTCATTTTGGTCGGTGCCATGATGGCTCAATCCGCTTTCTCTGAAATCAATTTCAAGTACCTCCCCGACGCCATCCCCGCCTTTCTCACCATCATTCTCATGCCCCTCACATACTCTATAGCATACGGCCTGATTGCCGGTATTGGGTCCTACATTGTCATCAACACCGTCCTGCTGGTTTTGAAAAAAGTTTCAAAGGGCCGGTGGGTCCCTCCTGATGCAGAGAATAAAGAAGAGTGGGGACCCAAGGAAATGAAGGATTTGTACCCGTCTTGGGTCAACTATCTTCTTGGCAAGTCCCGTGGAGGTAAAGGAGGAGACGAGGCGACTGTTCATGAGGCAGAAGTGAAGGAGATTGTTGTGGATAAGGGTAGAGTAGATTAGTAAAAGTGTAGCTTTTGCCATGGACTTTTGTGTTTTAGGGTGTTTTTGTACATAGCTTTGACGATTGTTTTAGTGTGGTAATCTTTCCTGTATGCAGAGAGAATGATAGTCTATATAATTGAATGTCGTAGGATAAGAGGACATGGGTACACCTGACCTGATGAGCCGATCGTCAAGATCCCGCAACTGCCGGCATGAATTTGATCACAAAAACCAGTATGTTTGAAATTAACAATATCTACACAATAACTACTACTCGAACATGTGCTGTTGCTTGCCAATGTATCACCGCCAAATAGCATGCCGACCCATTAGTTTCGGTCTCCGATCCCCGTTCGTATGCTGTGAACAAAAATAATGACTGATTAGATAAAGTCGCCAAATTAACATGTTGACAACCTTTACCGAGCGAATTTCGTACAAATGCGTTTTGGACGTATCCCGCATCATGGTCCTACTATCCAGTACAGCTTTTGGATACCACTTGCCCATAAAAAGCTTATGTGACGATTCAGCAATGCACATGGCTTCTTTAAGACTTTTCGGTAGGTTAAATTCAGTTTGTTCGGGAACGAAACCTATAATTGAAACACTTTTAATCATTCCCCATAATTGAACATTCATAAACAAAAACAAGGATACCCACCACCACCCATTTCCGTCACAACGGACATATCATCCGAAATATCCGCAAATACATCCGCCTCTTCTTCATTCCCCACCCAACACATTTTGATCGGATCAAACACCATGCTTCCAACCACTTGAGGCATTTTGTATCCCCCTTTGTTTGTAATGAGGGCTGGGCGTGAGGGTAACGCTTTATCGAACTCTGCGAGAACATCTTCATTGCCTTCCCATTTCTGGAGCGCGGGGTTGTAGACCATATCGCCCACCACTACAAAAAGTTCAATGTTCAATAATATTATGGAATGGGCTTGCACCATACACCTTCATCACCTTTTACGGCGTTACTGTTGTTGAGGTTACGTATGAGGGTAGGCTTCTTTCGCGGGCGCTAAACGAACCAAAAAAAGCATTTATATTTCCGTCCCTCATGCTCCCCCGAGTCAATTTTACCTACTCTTTTATGAGAAGTTGGTGGGCGTCGGTCCTGGTAGGTTTGACTCGGCCGATGGTGTGCGGGACCCCCCGTTGTGTACGGACGTCTATTTTCGCGCTCTTCTAAGATGATTTACAAGCATCAGTACACAATACCCATAATGGAATTTGACCTAGAACCTTTACCAGGAGAGGACACGATGCTGCCCATTGACCCAGCTTTTGACGAGCTCCGTTTCAGAGATGTGTTGTGAACAGCTTTGATAGGATTTATCTTGGGTAAAACTTTTATCGACTTTACAAACTTGTTCTCCGTGGTTGATGAGACTGGTAAATCGTCAAACGTGTCCAATTCTGTACCATCTCCATATTGATGGGCACCTTTGGGTTTGCGTATAAGCTTGGTTGGTGAATCCCCAGGAAGCTTTCGATGACTTATCAGCTGGGAGCTCAGCCTCTGAATGTGACCGAGTGACGGGGATATCGGAGCGGACGTACCGGTTCTCCGATCTTGCCCGCTGATGTAGACCCCTGTTAAAGGCTTTGGGTTTCCATGCATATCCGCCTGAGAGTATGAAGAAACGAATGCGCTTGGGACTAGCCGCGGTATCTTCGAAGGCGAGGCAGCGCGCGGACTAGGTGTAGGCCCAGCGATTGGAGTCACCTTTAGGCGTCCGGGATGCAATGTACCATCATCTGGAACGACCAACCCAGCTGACGGGTCATCAGCATCATCCTCACCATCCATTTCAACCTCTGATGATTGCCCCGTATGTCGATACGCGCCCAATCGCAAGGCTTCAACTGAATCAGGAAATTCAATGTCGTCAAAAGCCTCTTCTTCACTCTCGGAGGCAATCATGCTGGCCGTCGAACTTGGAGTAGGGCTAGCCAGGAACCGTCTGAAAGGAAGATCTTTGTGAACGCTAAGCGTATCACTCCACCCGTCAAAGGATAGATCTATATCGCTAGTTATATCTGCTGGGTGCGTTTGTCCTGACCGGTCCGCAAGCTTCAGGACAAGGTCTTCCGCTGGGAGATCAAAATCCTCGTCCATTGCCTCGGGACCAGCCACTACAACATTTCCAGGAGATTGATCACAGTTGGGTAGCAAATTGAGCGGACCCTCAAAATCTGGATGACTCGCAGCAACAACTGAATCCAAAGGCAAATCAAACTTCGCCCCCTCCCACGCCGGAATCAGCAAAGGCCCCTTGGACTTGTTCTGGAACAACGATGACAAGTTGCACACCATACCCCCAAATCCATCCGCTGCACCAGATTCATGACAACGTTGCGTCTCACTCTGTACAACGGGAATCTCCAAAGTTTCAAGATCAAAATCCTCAAGATCGTCCCCACTACAGCCCGTACCCGTAAAAGAATCATCCAGTTTTCCACTTTGCCTCTCATCCATCTCCATATTGATATTCCCTGCTCCAGACTCCACCGAACCACCAAGCTCCTCAAGGGCTAGCACAGGATCCTCATCCCATCCCATTCCATCAAACAACTCATCGGGGGGAGCTTCTGCAAAGATATCATTTCCCAGCCCGTCATCTGGAAGCTCGACATCGTCCCATGCGTCATCTTCTTCGTTGTTGGACGAAGGTGTATTGCTTAGAAATATGTTTTGAAGGGAGGCAATGTCGACTTTGGTGTCGGGGACGCTGGCGGACATGGTCCGAGGACCGCGAGATTGTAGTGGATTTCAGAGTTCTCTTCTATTATCCTTTACCTACTTTGGCTGCTCGTGCCCTGAAATGGTCAGTAGCGGACTGATTGGAGTGAGTTGACGCAGTTTGAGCAAATGAATGTGGGAACCTCTGGATATGTCGGCGCGTGCACACCGCGTCAAACTCCAGTCACGTAAGAGTGGCTTGGACTATCACCATTTCAACTTTTGACACTTTAAAACTGTGCACGCATCCAGCAATTTCTGATAGGACTTTAAGAATCATAGCTTTCCTTCAAAATATTTTAGAAATAATTGTCGCGGCAGCACTAGATGTGACGTCGACAACGCGCGACCCCGCCATCCACCTCCATCACTCTCTCTTTGATCACCAAACCACCGAATTTCCCCAACAAAATCTGACTACAACATGTTCCTCAATCCAGTAGCCGTCGCCCCGATTTGGGAAATCTCACACACTTGACACAACCCTCCACTATATTCTGGCTTGAAGGATGCCCGACAGTATGGGCATTGCACGGACGGACTGTTGCGGTAGATGGGGGTGTATGAGATGGCGCATGTCACAAACGGATTGTGCTGATCGTACTCCACTTGAATAGCATCAGTTGGATTGATTTGAGCACAATATGCTTGCATGCTGCGCGCCTGCAACGAAAATGATGTAAAGTGCGGTTTAGTAAACTCGCCTGGCGACGGATCATATGAGGAAATTGCACAAACCTTTTGAGCAGGACCGGGCCCTGGATTCAGTTCAAGGAGGCGTTGGGCAAACACGAGTGCGGATGCAAGATTCTTTGCTCTGTAGCAAGATACCATTGCTGAAAGCAGAGTAAACTGCAGATGGGCGGGCTGTAATTGACAGTGGGTGAAATAAGCCGCTAGCTCTATGACCCGTTTTGCATCCGTCTCTTGGTTCAGACTCCTCCGCGCTATTTCCATTTGCGAACCTAGTGCATATTCCCGGCAGGTGTCAATGAGCTGTTGAATCTGGAAAAAGTTTGTCTTAGCATGCACAGGAAAGGTTCAAGCAAGAACTTTAGTTGATGTACCTCCGTGGTCTCCTCCTCTCGTTCCACCACGGTGAAGACGATGAGTTGCAGGATCGTTTTGAAGAGACTGAGAGCATCTGAGAATCTGATCTTAACGTTAGCACATTGACAATAGCAGATCAAATATACCATGTCTACCTTCCGCTTGTTGTTGCCGCGTACGCCTCCTGTAACTTTCCGAGCAGACTGGAAAGGGTGTATGGTATCAGAGGAAGCGGCTTATTTTCACGACGCTGGAGCGGTAGGGATAATGGTGCCAGCGATACGTTTCCAGGCATGTAAACTTTCGACGCTTGCCACGTGGCCAGAAACAGGGGTTTCAAGGATGCAAAATTAACTGCACCAATTTGCCTATTCAACAACTGTAAAGCATATAGGTCAATCAGAAAATATTGGTACATCTTGAATGGGTGATAGCATTCTTACCTGCATGGCAGTTTCGAACGACCCTGCAGCCGCGTGATCTGCAGCTAATGCCGAATTGCGTACCCAGAGGTCTGCAAAATTGGTACCCGCGGTGGGAGGCGTAAAGGCTGAGGTCGTCTCTGAAGTGGCGCTCGGTGCACCTTGCGGAGCGCTAGGAATGTCAAGATCTCCCTCGAAGTCCCATCCCTCCCCACCTCCAACGTCAATATCTATTTGACCATTTTCTACTTCAACCCCTGGGCGCGCTCCGACGTCAATGTCCTCGGCATCCTCCCAGCCCGCGACATCCTTCATAACCTGGTCTTCTACCTTTGTCGCACTAGCTGCAGGTGCACCTCCAAGTAGCCCTTCTTCGAAGAAGCTCCGCGCAACCGGAAGATGGGGCCAGTTCGAGTCTTGCTGTCGCAGGATGGGCGTCGGCGTCTTCAGAAGCTGACCAGGAGTGATTCCCGCTGGTGGGGCATCCAATCCCGCGGCTGCAAGGATCTCTGCAGCCTCGTCTGTTAGCCCATGTGTTTGCGCTGCAAGATATGCCAGGGGCACTATTATGATCGATTAGCATGGATGATTGATATATTAGCAGAACATGAAAAAAAACATGAAAAACTCACACTGTCCAACTTCCTTGAGCAACCGGATTTGTTCCTCAACGTCACCAAGGTATAAAGCATTATGATACCGCGACATTGTGTCATTTCGCATTTCAGCGATCTTCAGCATTTTCTTCAGCTTATCCACGTTACCCGTAACAAGGTAAAGGAACGAAAGACGATCGAAGTTCTTCACCCTCTGGTATGCCATCTCAAGGACCTAACACGTGCGTAGGTTGATTAGAGGCCGAAATGGCCCATGGCCACTGTAATAAACCTACCTGATGGTTGCCTTGCTTGAGAGCTTCGGCTGCAAGTTGTTGCCAGCACTCCTCCCGATCAAGCGCTTTTGCGGTCTCAAGGGCTACGCCCAGATTCCCGCATTCAATCGCCAAATCAAAACGAGTCTTGTTATCCTTCACAAAATGCAGGGCAACCTTCAAAAAAAAGTGAGTGAGCACAAGAATACTTGGCGAGCTAATTGAATAGAGTAACCTACCTCGGGGTAGCCCTTCTTCTGCAAGTATGCGATAATGGACTGTCCGACCAAATTGGAAGTCCGAATGAGGTGCAGTACCTCATTGTAGTTCTTGCGCACTAGGGCCAGCTTGAAACGGTACTCGGTAGGGTCGATTGCAATGGCGCGAACCTTTCCGTCCCTGTCCAAGCAAGAGACGTTCTTTCCCTTAACCTTTGTCAGATACACAGGCTGCTCTACAGTCCGAATGATGCCATTGTCGCTGAAAGAAAAACCAAACATGACAAACATTTCGATCAACAGAAGCCACGGAAAAACCTACCCCTGTGGCAAGGCATATTTGATGTGATTCAATGTCGAGTAGAGGAACACACCAATTTCGTCCCAAGCACCACTCTTAATCTTAATGGTCTCATGAATCAAGCACATTTGCTCAAGTTGCTTGTTTGCAATGACAATGGCTGTAGAAGCGTACCGATTATAATGCTATTGAAGTTCGAAATAGACCAAAACCAAACCAAACTTACTGTGCTTGCTTAGGAATGCGACCATAGACATATCCGGAGACCATACCACATATCGGACGCCGTTCACATTTAATTCAGCAACTGACGTTCGAAGCTCAATATCATAGAGGACAACTGAAGTTGAGGTAATTAACAGAATGTTTTTGGCACCGGCGTAGTAGATGTCGTTCACGGTTACAGTTGGTTTGAACTGCTTCACCGTCTCGTTTTTTAAATCTTTGATGAAGATTTGCTGTGCATAACAGAGACTATCAATAGGTAGGATATCGGTGTAACGATGTTGCTGGTTTGACACCCACCTGCCCTGGCTTATCGAGGACCGCAAACCGGTTGCGGGCCACAAAGATGGCAGACTGGCCAACACCACGCTTTGACTCCACGGACTCTCCGCTTCCTTGTCCTCTTGGCAAATTGTAGAGTTCATACGAACCACCGTCCTGTGACTGCAATCGGCGTCTTGTTGATGATTGTTGTTGCGGCGGTATAACGGCCAGTAAAATTACATACCGTGGTGATGAGAACACAGTGCTCAGCTGGATTATAGGAAAGCGCCCGCGGGGGACTTGTTTGCGCACTAGTGCCTCGGCGAATGGTAATGACTGGCACGTCATTCGAACTCAAAAAATCGTAAGAGCGAATAAACTTGTCCTTCACGTAATATAGCACGTTCTGATGAACTGCATGGGCTGGTCTCTCACGCTCAAGCTTAAACACGATCAGGCCGCTATCATGACCTAAACAGACGGGGTTAAGCCAGCGTACAGTTGCACTGGCAAGCTTCGTCCATACCAGCTGCGAACAAGTTCAGCTCTGGGTGCGCTGCAAGAATCCAGAACCTGTCGTGCTCCCGTCTGAAAGTTTGCAAAGCAGTCCTCTTCATCATGTCCCATATCCGTATTGTCTTGTCCTCAGAGTCACTGATGATCAGATCCTGTCGAGGATGGAACAATACGGACGAGACGTTGTTGTAATGTCCACGGCAGGTATCCACTTCCCAAGCTTTTGTCTCTACAGTAGTCGCTAAAAGTGAGCAAAGCACGAGAGACATCAACTAAATCAAAGAACCAGCATACCGTTCATGCGCCACAACTTCACAGTTCGATCATCCGAACTCGAGACAATGAGCGGCAGATTTGGATGAAAGGTTGCCCAGTTAACTCCTCTATCGTGACCCTCTAGTACGTATTTCACCATGGCGTCCGTGTTGCCGAAGATATCAGCTTGGCCTGCGGCTCCCAGGCGATGCTCATAATCGGTAGCGATGCTGCTTGGTGCAGCGGCATGCTTCTTTCGGAGGCCTGTCAGCAATAAGACACATTTATATAATTTTTCAAAAAGTCTGGGGAGAAAGTGTCTACAGTGCCATACCTGAAATGTCCCACACTCTTATCGTTTGATCCAAAGAGGCGGACACAACCAGATCGTCTTTAGGGTGGAATTGCGCACACATAACGTAATGGTTATGCCCGGTCAAAATAGAAATACAATTCCTGGACTGCCAATTCCATATACGAATGGTTTGATCATCAGATGCACTGATTATCCACGGACTCTCGTGGTGAAAGAAGACAGTACGAATGTAGTCAATGTGGCCATTGAGGGTAAAGAGACATCTCCGCGTTTTCCAATTCCACACTTTGATTTTGTAATCGTCCCCACCGGATACGAAGAGAGGCTGAGTTGGGTGGAACGCAATTCCTCGCACAGGACCTATCAAGAGAGATGTCAAACGCCATAATGTGTGCCAATGGTTTCCAAGCAAAAAACGTGAGCACTTTGCATTTCACAGCAAGCACCAAAAGCGGTCTTGGACCAACGGTCACCCCGAACTCATCCTCTGAGCGTTCTTCAATATTTACCTTCGTGTTCGTCAAATCGGTCTATGAGCGTTCCCATCTTGTAGTCCCAGAGCTGAATAGCACCATTGTGAAGCGCCGCCAGAATCCATGGTCGCTTGGGGTGAAAGGCCAACCCTTTCACTCTGTTCGACTGACCATCGTGGTCATCGTCAGCTTGGTAACTTTCAAGGCGACTGAAGCATTTCTGTCCTGGCGCTTACCTTTGTTTCGAATTTAGACAGCATCTTGGTCGTTGTTGCCGTATAAGCTCCCTCGCTCGGGATCGTCGAGGATGTCGCGGGCTTCTAGTTCGCGCCGCGGCAACGTTGTAAAGTATACGTGGCAAGCCCTGTACCCAACAGACAGAAGGTATGTTCCCTGTTTTGGTTGTCACGACTAGTTGAACGGCGCGTTTTGTGCATTCCACTCACCCTCTGCAACCAGGCTGGAATGCAAACACGTGCAAAGTGGCTGGCAGGTCTATTTAATGGCACTCTAGTGTTTTTCCCACGTATTTTCCCAGGTCCTTCTTTCCCAACCTGAACACAGGCAACTTTCAATACTAAGGTATGCATCGTAAGTTTATATCAATCATCTACTATCGAGCTATCCTCTCGATGGGCAACATACCCACTAGAAACCTTCTATCCGTTGTGGATCACGACATTAAGAAAGTCCAGATATTGCCAATACGAACTCTACAGAAGAATGAGCTCATCGCTGCATAACCAGCCTAAGGATGATTTCAAGAGCTCGCCTTTGACGGGTGTCAACAAGCAGAAGGGTAGAAAGCGGAGACTCCTTCCTTCCAAAGGTCAATCGTCATCAACCAAAGGGAGAACTCGAACTGGGATAGGCAGTGAAAATAATACCGACAAGAGACGCAAGGGACCATACGTACTTTTCTTCCAGGAGAAAAGGTGACTGGGACTGCCTTCTCTTGCTTAATAGTCCGACGTTTGATTGTAACCTCGTAAGCTGAATCTTTCTTAGACGCATGGTGCAGCAAGATAATCCCAATCTCTCTTCAAGAGAAATAGTTAAAGCTATCGGAAAACTATGGAACGCACTCACACCCGAGGAGCGGAAGGTCGCATTTTTAACTCAAAGAAAGTGATGGACCGCTCATTATAACATCTGCACTGTTTAGATCTACCAAGATCGCATTGCGGCTGCCCAAAGCGTTGCTGCACTACCAGTAACGCCAAATTCACCCATACCGGCCATGGATCCATTTACCTTGACAGAAGCGGTCCGTACGCCGGCTCCTGCTGAAGCTGAAAACACCTATATTCTTGTACAGGCAGGCCAAATCAGCAATCCTCTGACGAGTCGGGTATCTATCGAGTCATATGACGAAGCTGGCAAAATCAAGTCTTTCGGAAAAAGTCCCAGTATGCGGTCGGCCTCCGCCTATCTCGATATTGAAGTGCAGTGCAATCATGCGGAACAAGATGTACCAGAATGAAAAAGGTTGCTGCAACATTGCTTGATTAACGTTGGTCTTCGTTAGTCCAATGCACAATGTAGCTATCAAAAGCTATCAATCCTATTATTCCCTTTTCGTAATTTGAGCTTGTAGAGCATATAGATGACTGTCTCATTGGCGTATATCACCCTCGTTGTTATCAATAAAGTTATCTTCCAAATTATTGGAAGGTGTAAAGTAATGCAAAGTGTCTTACAGGTTGAAGTTTGTCCACCCCATTTTGTCCCGAAGGGATGCTAGTGAACTTTATAACAATATAGCTTTGACTGTTAGCCACGAAATAACAGTCCCAGATAGTATAATGGTTAGTATCTCCCCCTGTCAACAGGCAGCACGGGGAAGATCGGGGTTCGATTCCCCGTCTGGGAGCTGCTATAGCGACCATTAAATCTTTTTTCTCAGAGTTCCATTCCTGATTTGATGTCAACCTCAATTTGGTTTGAAATTAGTGCATGGGTGGTCAAAACTGTCATCCATGTTGGTTTCGATGTGTCACGTGTTTGTACCAAAGTTTGGTATGGGCTTCCCGTTAGCTTCAACCTCTGCGATCTCGTCTTTATTACAGTTCCTTTCCAAAATCTACGCGATCGAAAAATGCCTATACACATATCTAACGAACTTCCAGACCTTCTTGTGCCAGAGGAAGCCTGGAGATCTCCAGCGAACGGCGTAAACGGTCACTCGCATTCAGGGGAATCAACCATTCCGCGAGTTCGACACCTGCAGAAAAGCGTCTCATTATTGTTCGACCCGTCCCTCTCCAGCAATCCAATTCCAGGAAAGGGAGATTTGTATGTTGCAGAAAGGTGCGACCTCTACAAGTTGAATTCAAACACGAATGGAAGTATTTTGTGTTGATGCTACCTATATAACCCAATTGTAGTCAACTCGTATGGTACAGCCCCGAAAAGCGACTATCCATTGCAATCGATTATCCCTCAATCGGGATACATGCCATTTCACGTCAAGGCGATGCTTTGACTGAAGGAAAACCTCACGTATACGGACAGTTGGATAGCATGGTGATAGTCAGAGAGGAACGCACTGATGCTATGGACCACGACGGGGAGAGCGATGGGGAGGAGCAGGCGTGCGAGTTTAGACTGGTTCCAGATGATCTAACCGCGCGTACGTATTGAGTAATGTTACTTTCAAAGTGGAGCAATCCTTGAGATCCTGACAAAATCTTGCAGTAGATGCAATGTTCCAGGCGATATCCGATTGTGCTGCATTACATCCCGATCCTGACGCGGAAGAGGATGATAATGAAGAAGGCGACTGGTACTACACTCCTGATGATCCACAAGAGTTGAACGGACTGCAGGAGGTATGATATCAATACATGTATCATCTTACTACTAAGCTCACCTCGCATATATTGGTACAGGCCGCGTTGCAGCATCTTGACTCAGTGTTCGAAGGACCAAACCCCCTCGGAAACCTTGGCGGAAATGCAAACCCAAACGATCAGTTCGCTGATGCAACTGAGGACATGGAACAATGACATATGATACTGCGAAAGATTAGTGGGAACTGTTTCTCACACCTGTTACATGACACAGAATTGTAAATACCTGCACGTCAGATTCTCAATCTTAGTGCGGCTGTATATTGGTCGTCAGACACCGGGCGTCCATTAGGACAATGGCTAAGTGCAATCCAACGTCCCCCGACCAAGTTGTTATGTCCCAGATCCCTACACACACACAGTCGTTCGGACCCTTCCCTTTGGTTAATGGCCCGAAGGTCCCTGCACCTCTGGGATATAGCTCGGAATCCAGCAACGACGAGGTGCGAAGGACATTACACAGACGAGTGTTATGACGCGGGAGTGAGCAAGGGAGTTTGCCCTCCTCATATAGCGTCCTAAAGCTGCTGCCCACTAGCGTTGTTTCTAACTCCGAGCGCCCATGAATGCAATACTATGATTCCCGCACAAAATCTTGCGGATTATGCTTTTCAAATGCCGAATGGTGCGGAGGTGACAACCCCCGTTGTCTTAGCCAGTTCACCAATGGGTACTCTAATTTTCGAATCTACATAGAGCACATTCACTGCAATGGTCATCACAGTCTGCAGCCGCTGTTGAAGGACTTACCAACGCTGCGATTTTGTTATCCCCTTCCTCGGTCACAATCTTGGTGACATGGACAGTAAGCATGCCGTTGAGATTTCCGTAAACGATGTCAGTGAACGCACGGTCACCGACTACCGCTATGCAATGAGAAGGGCAGCCGAAGTATGATGAGAGGATATCCCCTCCGGCTGGTTTCTGGGGTGACGTGCGTATCCGTTTGAGCGTCCATCGGCGCTTATATATCATCAGAGCTAGCTGTTACCTTTAATGTATGTCGAAGAACTGGAACTCCTATCTTTTCACGTGAGCATTGTCAAATAGGAGAACCGATACCCGAGGATGACATACCCAATGCAGCCTCCACGGTAGCAGCCTAGCATAGATATTTCACATTACTACCAATGACAGGTCACAAGCTTTGCAGATGCGTTACCTTCTTATGACCCACGTCATCGGGTGTACCAGCGGAATTTGAAACAATAAGCACTCGGTCCTGGCCAAACGTATCTTTGCAGCTTTTCCAAGACTTGTCAAAAGCAGGATGAACCTGTTCTACATACGGGGCAGTAATGGTATTGTCTTTATCAAACACCACCGCCCGAATACCAGCTGCCTGCAGGGCCTTAAAGTTTATATACCGAATATCTATATAAGTGGTCTGGGTTTAGGGAGAGGAGCCGAGTGATAGCGCATACAGCATGCGTCTTTTCTACCAGGTACAGAAAGATGTGGGATCAGAAGAGACGGGCTTCGTACTATTTTTCCTATAGAGGCGAGACTAGAGAAGTTCAAGCTTTGTACCATGGCGTTGAGTTCACCTAACGGTGAGATCTGACGGGTGTGCTGTTGCCTTCCCACGAGCAGCTGCGGCTCGGTCCGGATTGACTTGAACTAGCACTATGATCTAAGCAGTGGCACAGCACTAGGCTGCTCGACATCTTAATTTTATTGAAGCCCGCGCTGACGGCGGGGGAGCGCTCTGGTTGCCAGTAAAGGAGCAGGTGTGAAGGTCAACATGGACGCGAACATCCCGTCAACAATTGAAGAAGATAAGGAGAGGTTTGTTTTGACACTCCTATTCTCTGCAAAGCGCCGATCGTATCGCATCGCCATGCCGTCAGATGTCAGATCGAGAAGAACCAGCAGCCAAGGGGATCTCATCGAAGTGGGAGGTATCAGCGAAACCTCCCTTAACTTCAACGCCCGTTCTCAGTCTCAGCGACAGCAACGGAAGCGTTGAAACAAACATGATAAGAGTTGGCTTGAACCACCACCAAGCCAAACCCAAAGAATGTGCGGCTTGAACCACCACGAAAACACCCGTGCCACATTTGGGAGGTACGATGACTGTGCGAGCGCGGCAGACAGACGCACTGCACGACGGGTAAGACTCTGGTCTGGCAACCAGAGAAGGGATATGCACGTAAACGTCAAGGATAACACTATAGTTAATGTTGTGGCGAATGAGTATGCTCGTGCGCACATAACAAGAATAATAAAGATTGGTTGGTGTGTTAAATCATCAATTGGGAAGTTCCTCTGGAGCCAGGCAGATCTAGCTTTTATATTTGGGTTTGGATGTGGAGACTAGCGGATCTTCTCTTCCCAACGGACTTTAAGCTTCGACGGAAGTTGAAAAGAAATAGGTTGGTGATATTGTTACTCATAAGGGTCCAAATGAACATGACACACACAGCCAAGCCAACATTTTAATAACAAAAAGTGAACATTAAAGTCCCTTGAGTTTGCATCAACTTCCTTATGGTTGCGAAACTTTTTCTTTTCACTTTCCAACTTAACTGTCTTTCATGCGCAGATCTATTCCCAGAGGTAAACTTATCGTTACTTACAGTCCGCAATCAGTGTTGATAGGAAGCCGTAGGAAAGCAGCAGTGAGCAGCAACAGAATCCTTTCTTTCGCTGCATCGAGCTGTCCAAACTAACTCTTGTTTCTACCTTGTCGGATGACGTTATGACCATGGCGTGACTCTAGCCCACTACGTCGCTCAACTCGTAGGAGTGTTGGAATCTTCCCCAACTTCGATCCTTTTCCTGATAAAGGACGATCGATCTCACTCGGGAACAAGGTTCCCCCACGTGGGATCTTGAGGAATTCAGTACTCTTCTATGATTGCAACTCTTTTCAAATATGGCTAGCCTTCAGTACCCAGCCAATTCAGCTCTGTCCCTGACCCCATACCGTGTCTGCAAAGCGTGTTCACAGTGTCTACAGAGCAAACCAGCAGGATGAAAACAAGTTGCGACTGACGACGCAGAAACGTAACTTGTTACTATTGGAAGTCGCATCCATACCGAACAAAATATCCCTTGTATTGGGCGTAAACGTCTTCAACCTGAGTAGCAAAGGCGTACAGTCACTTGCATAGGCAGTTATGCAGCAGTTGTTTGTGGCATTCATTTTGCTGGGTAGGTCCGTTGATTCCACAGTGCACTCTCACTGGCTTACAAAGAGCTGCCCACTGGCGTAAGCAAAGCTGCTTCCAGTCCTATATGCAAAACAGCAGCCAGTTACTCGCATAACAGGGGGAACAGAAGGGGAGAGCCAGCTATCTGCACATCCTCGGCAGCAAGAAATGCGGGGACATCGTCAGTGCGATGGGGTGTGCTGCTGGGCATTTGTTGACATAGCAACTGTATCGTCAATAACCTGTTATGGCCGTCCTGATTTCGCAGCAGCAACACACAAGACATCCAAACCGAGGGGTAATGTCTGTACTACTGGAAACATCTTTGGGGGAGATAGTCATCGACCTCGAGGTGACCAAAGCACCAAAAGCATGCACAAACTTCCTGAAGCTTTGCAAGATAAAATACTACAACTTTGTCCTCTTTCATAATGTCCAAAAGAACTTCATGGCACAAACGGGCGACCCTCTGGGAACAGGGCAAGGCGGTGAGTCTGTCTGGGGGTAAGTGTACTGTAGGAAGTGCGCTCTTTTGACGGACATTGCTAAGTCTGTCTTTTATCGGCCGGCTCAGAGTCATCCATGGACCAGCTCGACGTTACTTTGCCCCCGAAATACATCCTAAACTTAAGCATCGCACGAAGGGCACGGTCTCTTTTGCGACGACGGCGGCTGACGAAGCAGGCATTCCTGTTGCTGGTTCCCAACTCTTTATAACTTTATCAGAGAATCATTTGGACTATCTGGATGGGAAACATGCCGTATTTGGGAAAGTCGTGGAGGGACTGGATGTCTTAGACAAGATCAATCAGGCGCTTTGCGATGAGGACGGGCGTCCGTATCGGGACATTAGGTATGGACAGCGTTGCCAGCAGTTCATTGTCTGCAATTAGCTCTAATCCTCTAGCCCAGAATAAAACACACTATCATCTTAGATGATCCTTTCGACGATCCTGAAGGGATAATAATACCGGATCGCTCACCGGTTCCTACCGAAGAGATGCTTAAATCTGGTCGCATCGGGGAGGATGAGGAACTGGTTCCTGACCTACCTCCAGAAGAGCTCGAAAAGAGACAACGGCAGGAAGAAGCTGCAGCACGTGCCTTAACTCTGGAAATGGTAGGGGACTTGCCCTTCGCTGAGATCAAGCCACCGGAGAATGTGTTATTCGTGTGCAAACTGAACCCGGTCACTCGAGACGAAGATTTGGAGCTTATTTTTTCACGATTTGGTACCATTTTGAGGTATACATTTCATATCCATAATCATGTAGTACAACGAATTGACATGTTTGCATCGTCTCAGCTGCGAGGTGGTGCGGGACAAGAAGTCTGGCGATTCATTATGTTACGCATTTATCGAGTTTGACAACAAGGAGTCATGCGAGGAGGTAGTCACTCCGTTCATTTGAGTGCTTGGCTCTATCCTTATTCACTTATGAATTTGCGAATTGCAGGCATATTTTAAAATGGATAACGTGTTGATTGATGACCGGCGTATTCATATTGACTTTTCTCAGAGTGTATCAAAGTTGCATCAGGACTTTTTATGTAAGTGATTGACCGATGTATTTCCCGTGGTATGTTAGACGCCCTATTAAGACTATTTTGTTGTAGTGGCAAAGCGCAACCAAGGAGGCTTTGGAGGATCTTCGAATCTAGAGAGACGCACTCGCTACAGAGGGGAAGCTGCTCGCGAGGATGAGGGATACGATCTGGTTTTTGAACATTCGGGGAATCTCGACGCAGAGAAGCAGCCCCGCGGTCAACGGGAACGGGGCAATGGGGAACGAGCTGATGGGGACCGAAGGGGACCATCACGAGAGCCGCGTAGAGATACGAGCAATCATCGGCGAGAGGACTTCAAAGATAGGGACAGGGACCGAGACAGACGGAGTAACCGGGACAGTAGTAATAGGTATGAACGCCGTAGTCGGAGTCCTGATCGCCATGAGCGGCGTCGTCGATAGGCCACATTCCAAGTAAAATACCACAAATACCTATCTTTATGCAATATGTAAAAGTTGCAATTGAATATCGAGCCATTTTGCTAGCCCGGCACATGTTGAATAGTTGAGATTTATCTCCATTAAGTACAGGCGCGACATGCATTGTCGCCCTTCATCAGAAAATTTACATCACAAGCAAATCCTCCCAACCGTGTGCCGCAAAAAGTTGGCGAGCACCCACATTGAATCGGTATTGCATTGAAGCGTCTTTTATTCGCCACTAGCCAATGAATGAGCGATGATCCAGCTCGAGAATGCCCAGTCCCACCACTACAAAGATGTGTACAGGATCTAAACGGACTTCTTACGGAAGGAGCAGCCCTCTGCGAAGAATCGCGTAAGTGGGATATTCCATTGCAGACCACAGAAAATGTCACTATCCATAACACGTACCAGTGAGGCGTGCCTTACCACCAGTTGGTTGGCATAGGACAGTTGCGCAGCTACCGCAGAGAACGACGGTTTGGGCGTGGCTGAAGACGGTCGTGATGTTGAAGCATCCAGGGCATTTTACGTCCATGAAGTAAGAGTTGGGGCTCTGTACAAGGCGCTTGAGCTTGTGCTTACGAGCCTCGGTTTGAGGAAGAGGGTTCAATAGATCGACCGCCAACTAAGAAAGAGAACAAAAGAGATCAGGCCTTTAATCCTACAAGTGGTTGCGATACGATCTCTATGCATTGCGAGGGGTATCTCGTTGTCGCAAATGCTGGGTGCCACCCTCCAATTAAATAAGCTCCTCCTAGTGTCGATGAGCAAGACTGCCTCACTCCTCCTTTTTGCCCGATCATCCGCTCGGCAGCAGAGCGTCAACATTCATCAACAGAGAGTCCCACCCAGACTTGACATATCCTCCATCCAATCCATTGCTCTCTCCCCAAGTTTCAGTCTGCCGCGGCCCGCCACAAACATAGCATAGCCTTCTCAACTCTGGATCTTTCCCCGCTGTAATTTTCTCCTCGACGGCATTTCATCGACGCATCCCTCAATGTCCAATTTCCTTCCACTTTGGGATGGATGGTCCACATCAACGATACGATTACGATGAATGCCCCAGAAAGTAAGGAGGGCTTCTCCGAGCTTGGAAGCAACAGAATGCATGATGGATGGATGGATGCGAGCAGCTTACTTACCGTCATCTTTGCTAATGGTCTGAACTAGGACGAGGCAAAAGGAGGGAGCAAGAAGGCCCTTGTTCTACAGGTCTTTTGAGGGCAGCAGCGACTGCGGGAAAAATAACTACTCATATAACCATATTTAGGTAAAGTAGACGCGTCATGATTGGATAAAATGGCATGATCTTGTCAGCAAAAGGCGTTCGCGTCCCCACACTGGCAAGTGTTCTACTTTCAGTACGAGACCTTTGGAGGAACAGATTCCATATTTTTGCGCATTTTCACGGTAGATCTAGATATTATGACATAGTAACTTCCTATACGCGCAGTGCCTGCACTGTTGACCCCAATGATATCGCTATCCAGTCTGGCGAACTGGCTGACCACATCAATTGGTTGATGGGCCCCTCAGCGGAGTACGCAAGTAGCGGATCTTGGATCTGCTTCTCCTTATTGTTTTGGGAAATGTCCCAGACGAGCGCCTGCGCATCATCACCTGCACACATAAGACACGACAGAAGTTATTCCTGGATGGAAATCAGAAGGCATCAACATTGAGCAATTACCGGAACTGCAAATATGGCTACTGGAATGAGGTGCCCAACCAATCGCTGTCACAGCCGACCCATGTCCTCGCAGTTCAGTGACTGGTATTGCAGGAACCCGGATATCCATAATCAGTACTGCTGAGGAACCGGTTTGAAATGTCGCGATATAGTTTGGGTCTTGCTTATTCCAGGATAGACGAAGGAGAGGAAGGCCATCAGAGGCTTGATCTACCATTGTTGGGACCTCCGCTTCTCGTGGCACCGGTCCAACTTCATATAAAATCGTTGAATGTTCAAGATTACTTTTTTCAAATAACACGAGTTAGTTGGGTTCTTGAATACTGCCAAGTTGTACCCACCGAAGGTCAAACATTCTTAAAGATCCATCGGCACCAACGCTTGCAAACACGTCGTTTCCGCGAGAAAAGGCCACATCATATACTTCTTTGTCGTGAGCGATCAATTGCGTCTTAGCTTGCAAAGTCTAGAACTAGCAGACGTTAGGTGCTGCCCAGAGGTTCTTCCCACGCTCCTTCCATCTAATACTATGCGTACCGACAAATCCCAAACTGTGCATGTAGTATCAATGCTGCTCGTTATAACAATGTTTGGATCTGTCTCATTCCAGTCCATTGATGTGATCGGAGCACAAGAATCTCGACCCGACTATACAGAACGAAGTGCACTTAGCAACATAAAAGCAGACGGGGGTTATAACGATTGTCAGCTCTCACCAGATCTGTTCGCCGTTGGTTTCTCAGTGTTGCCCTAGGAACTATATTCGGTCGCTCACCACCGCCCATGTTGGCCATTGTCGAAGAGCCTCGGTCATCAGATGGCCCATCGCTGGAGGTTTTTACCTCCCATATTCTCAGGAAGTCCCCGGTAGTGGCGAATAGGTCTGGAGCATTAGTAGCCTGAAAAATGGAGGCTGAGTACAGTCACTTTGAAACCTTGCTCACGCACATACTTTATAGGGCTGCCATAGCAGCTTTGTGCAGGGATATTGATGGTCCACCTCGTCTACCAGAATGAAGTCTGCATCGCGATCGTATAGCTCGATAATTTGGACCTAACCACCGGTTAAAAGAGCATCGAGAATCTCCAAATCGGAGGAATCCCTTTTCTCCCCACCTTGTTCCCCTGGTCTTCAATAAAACTTCCAAGTCCCAATCTGAATGTTCCCGGCCTTTGTGACCAGTGTAGACCGTATACTGACCACGGTGCGTTGTACGAATAGAGTTCCTTTTGTGATGCCATTTGAGGGCCAGTGAAGATCGCGCGCTTACACCGCGTTCGGGGCAGCGATGTTGCTGTGGCAACTAATGACCAGGAGTGCTCGCTGAGACTCTGTTCGGATTTATGCAAAACGTCAGCGATCTTATTAATCGATCAGCCCGTCGCGAATAGGGCGACGATATGGTACATGAGCACTTCATACTTGTCTAGCCCGCGCGTTATGGACACTTGTGTTAACCCATCATACCCCCTATATTCGTAGTATTCCCAGATAAAGCACATCAAGAATGGTACGAGCTTGCTTCTTCATTCAAGCTGATGATGGGTTCTTATAAGAGGTTTCTTGTCAGCTCATGATGACGGGATATGGTCGGTTGGTTGGAGCAAACGCGGTAACAAGATCGTGACGGGGTCAGTGGATGATACAGTTAAACTCTGGTAAGCAAATGTCGTTAAGCATACTGTGCTACTGGCTGCACTAGGTACTGCGTGGTTTCGAGACCGTGCATTCAAAATGGAGGATGTGCGCGTAAAAATGGCCATGGGGGATTGTTTAAAGTTCTTTCGACTTAATTTCAACCCACCGCTATAGGGCTGGTGACACATACGTTCCTCTACATACATTCGAAGGTCACCAATTAGGTGTAATATCAATAGACATTTCACCTGACGGGTCAAGTGCGTTTCCCTCATGTAGTTGAAAACAAGATCATGGAACAATCTGACGCGGTGCATCCTTTCCAGCGGCTGCTTCAACATCACTGGATAGTCAAATCCGATTTTGGGATCTAATCCATCATACCAAAACTGATGACAAGACTATAGAAGCAGGACCGGGTGAGTTGCGGCGCTGAAAATCTCCTTGCATCAATTGTCCATTTGACGATTTCTCGTGATCTAGTCGAGGCATGGACGGCAGTATATTCCCCTGATGGACGGCACGTCGCAACCGGATCCCATAATGGAAATGTTAACATCTGGTCCGTGGAAGAGAGGAAGAAGGAACGACCGCTTGAAACAAGAGGAAAATTTGTTATGTCGGTTGCGTACAGCCCAAACGGGCTATACCTTGCCTGCGGAGAAGAGGAGGGACCGGTGCACGTTTTTGACGTTCCAACAGGAAGATTGTTGCATAGTTTACCGGGTGCGTCACTGTGGGAAACTGCTCACTTGTGATCCCAAGACTAATAGTCATGTCCTGTCATTTTAGGACACTCTATGCCCGTCCGAACGCTGACATTTTCACCCGACTCTACATTACTCCTGACGGGTTCTGATGACAAGCGAATTAATATCTACGACGTGTATGTAATTTCATGGAAGTACCATAGTTGCCCGTGTTGATCAGTCCTTACTGCGTTGTAGTCATCACGGCAATTGCCTGTCCACGTTGGCGGGGCATCAGTCGTGGGTGCTGTCCCTATCTTTCAGCCCGGATACTGTCCATTTTGCCTCAGGGTGAGCATGTTTATATATGGATGCTTTCGTGGTTAAATCAGTCTAAATGGAAATTTGTACAGATCGAGTGACAAGCGGGCAAAAATATGGGACGTCAATGCTAGACAATGTATACATACTTTCGACGATCATGATGATCAGGTAGGTCTTAGATAAGTAGTAAAGAAATAGCAAGTGATGCTAAAATCATTTATGTAGGTTTGGGGCGTTGCATACAATGAAGACGGTACAAAGCTTGCGACGGTATCAGATGATCGGAGTCTTTCCATTTACCAGACAGGATAGTGTTGAAAATAAATTAAAAAATTAATGAGAAAAAATATACTCAATGAGCATAAGGAACCGAAGCAAAACTGGCAAGGTGGAGCAATCAATATTTACAAACAGAAGTGCTTAGGGTCCCCTGAACTATGGTGTGAAGGCGGGCAATCACACTGAAAACCGCAGTTACGTGGCGTGCCATTGTCCTGACCCCAACTGTCCAGATGTCTTTTCACCGTCAAAAAACATCTTCTCCCTCGTATTCGTAAAAGGACGGCCGAGGGACTTTCAGTCTCTCTGACCTTCGGCGGCTGCTGTCCGTCCATGCAGCACTATGCGGCCGCGACGCTGAGTCGGTCACTTCTGTGGGCATCTCCCCAGTTGCCGCCCGTGCAAGTTGTTGAAGTGGTTCTTGCCGAGACTTGAAAGGTGAAACTGGCAACGATTCGGCCGGGAACGGGGATACCTCATCGGTAGGAGACATGGGAGCGTGTCCCCTACTTGTAGGAGTCACGACAATAGCTTGCCCGCGCCCGAAACGCCTCTGTGTCAACATCTCGTCAAGCTCATGAGGTGGGACATCTGACAATTGGACAAACTTAGTTTTCAAGAAGCCAAAACACTAAAGTCTGTCCGCGGCTGATCATCACTACCTTTATCAAGAGCCCACCAGCCTCCCTTTCCTGGCTCATTGCGCTTGAGTTTGATGAACCATCTGCCCAATGACAGATTGTGTCGGACCGAATTCTGCCAACCGGTTTGGTCTAATTTATACCACGAATACGTTTTTGAGATCCAGTTGTAGATTCCGTTTAAAGTGATCTTGCCTTCGTCGGCTTGATAGATGGCTTGTGTGATCAATGCAATATATGAGTATGGTGGTCTCATGTCCCGATACTTAGCGCTGGGAGGCCAAGTCGGTATTAAAGTGCTATCGCCGATAAGATGCTGCTCCGGCCTTGAGTAAGATGAGAAGGTGGGGCGAGATGAAGAAAGTTCATATCGAGGTTTTTTGATCGAGTGTGTGAGACGTGTTTGAGGTTCTGGCAGAGTACTCGGTGGGGCTGCCCGCTTCAGGCGGGCTTCTCTCAGCTCGTGAGGAGCTTGATTCGGTGGGTCGAGCCCAGGTATAATAAAGTAGGTTTCAATGTCACTAACTCGTAGCTCTGTGCTACCATTGACATAACTAGGATGAGCTTCATGACGGCCTCAACAAAAGGTACCGGGTACTTACCCATGCTCCAAAGGGACGGGATCCATACCGCGATGCACATGTTCACCATTTACCCAGACTCCATTCTTTCCGTATACAGCCAGTTCAAACTTTTGGATAGAACGGTTGAACTGAATCATCGCATGCAATCTCGAGATGGAGTTTGATGTACCGAGGTCGATGTCCACCTGATCTGCTGAGGATCCTCTACGCCCAAGAGACACCTGCAACTTTTTGATATGGTATACAAAGTCCGGCCCCTAATGACTAAGTGAGTCCAAGAA
Source organism: Spizellomyces sp. 'palustris' (assembly GCA_006535965.1). NCBI lineage: Eukaryota > Fungi > Chytridiomycota > Chytridiomycetes > Spizellomycetales > Spizellomycetaceae > Spizellomyces > Spizellomyces sp. 'palustris'. The sequence continues at coordinate 61,568 of QEAR01000068.1, read as the reverse complement.
ACACGTTCAAAGTTGCCGTCACGGGCAACGCGAAATTCGCGGGTCTTGCACGAACCTCTAATTTTGCGAACGCCATGGTTGGGACGACTTCACCAGGTAGATATTCTTTTAAGCGCTCTAGTGGTACAGCCGCTGAAGTGGGGAGGAGATCTTCTCGAAACGCTTCGTCGTGAGTTGGCAAAGATGAATCGGGAAAGAATACGAAAGGCGATGACCCCATACGTTCACGGTAGGAGATAGCCCGCTGTGCACTGTCTGCATGTGACGAGGACTTCGGAGGCGGAGAGGCGGGGGTTGTCATTGTGTTGTGTACAACCCCAACGTTCCTTGGATGCGTTTGTTTATTGTTTATTTTGGATGGATATCGCGTTATTGTTTATATTCTGACACTATCGGCTGAGCAACAAGGTTGCTGCTAACGGCGTCTTTTGGTGTAAATCTGCTTCTTACTTTGCAACCTGGCAGCACCACCCTGGGATGCCAGAACAGTCCAGATGGAAGAGCCCGAAAGCAACCGGTTGGTGGAACGTTTACGTCGACAGGAGCTGGCTTTGTGCGTTCGACATCGAGCTGGGCCAGCACTAACCTGTTTATAGCCGGTGTAAGAAGACTATAAAAGTATAATCGGATCGTTGTCCTGGTTGCCGCTTATACGACTGTGCCACCTCACTTAGCAACGACGGGATTGACCGTAAGAAGAGATGGACGGTGGGTAGCCGCGTAACGGGAACGAATTGAGCACCGGCCTCCTACGCTTTCTTCGAACACTGTACACGATGCTCTCGCTCCGCCTTGTTCGCGCCGCTGGTCTTGTTAGGGTATGTGTCAAGGGGCGGGAAAATCAACTGCATCGCCTGCCTGCAGGTGCCTCGATTTGGGCGGAGAATGTTTGCACAATTCGGGAAATCTTGCGCTGGATCGATTCGTCCTTTTTGAGGGGCAGGCAAAAAAGGCTGGTGACAGATTCTAGAAAGGAAAACTGTCATTGTTGTGGTCAGGAAGAATGTGGAAAGGAGGGGGCAAAGGTTCCTGCCGTCGATTGGAGACAACGATGCTAATCTCCGCTTGTCCTTACTCTCCAGCCTTTGACTGTGTCTCGAGTGATTGCACCGGCTGTGACTCGAAGCTTTACTCAGACTGCATCCGTAAAAGGTAGGATTGACATTCTGGCAACTTCATGGCAAAAGTGTCCTTACAAGTTTTCGTTTCTTACTAGCCGACCTTATCACCGACCTTTACCTTCAAGAATTGCGCAAGTACACGCCCCCGAAGGAGGTCAGTGTTGGCTCTTATATTCTTGATGGAATTGTCGTAGTATGAATGTGGAGACTCACTTTTATCACTCTTTTTGGGTTTACCTAGTCCGCGGCTGACGCCGCTGACTTGCCCAGCACGTTCGCACCCCCGGCGGCACCGGCAAAGCCCGGGATTGACGTTAAAACGACGGATGCGGTTGCAAATGCTGCAGACGAAGCGGTTGAGGAGGAAGAATGGCCTGCCGTGTACAATCCTATCGATGACCCAGCCAACTATCCTGGTGCGTATTTTCAGCGGTCTGCTTAATTGATGGTTAGAGGGAACTGATGTTCGACATATCTAAATAGATGAATGGGACTTCACCACCGAAAACGATGATGGTTCTTTGGTAAGTTTGGCAGCGTCCTCGCGACTAGGTACCAACAGATCCCGCCTGACACCTTTACTTCTTTCAGTTGCCCAAGAGGTTGAAGCCCGTCGACTACGACCACCACTAGATACCGATAAATTAGCCATATATATTTGCTGTACATGACGGAATTCATGCTGAGGTTGGCTCAATCCCGGTGTTCGTTGCCGCCAGTCTGGTGAAAAATATCAGCCCCACAATTACATAACCTCATTTATTATCATTGCAAAGGAGATATGCTCAATGTTATGCTCAATAATTATAAAAATGGAGTTAGAACCCTATCATCCAGGGACGTAGGACGGCACTGCAAATGCACCATACATAGTATCCAAGGTTTCTAAAATGCCCTCCTCATCCGTCTATCTGCCATCACTACATTACTCCTGTTCGCTAGTGCCTGCTTATGCACATTCATTCTCTTCTGCAATGCATCACTCTCGTCATTCATGATTGCCAAGAGCTCCTTGCCAATCCTCTCACCGAAAGTCCCTCTCGATTTCTTTCCACTAGCAGCTTCGACAATCCAGAGAATCCCAAATCGCGTCCTCTGCCGTTCATTCAGCGGAGTTGGTGTCAAGACATTCTTTGCCCCTCGCTTTGTACTAACGACCTTGATCAACGGCGCGACCTTGTTCACGGCGTCTTCCAGAATCTTGTGGGGATCCTGACCAGTTTCTCGTTGGACCAACTCCAACGCGTCCAACAGTGTTCTTCTTGCCCGGGCTTTCTTTCCGTCTTTCATGATGTTGTTAATGAACGCTTCTGGGAGAGTGAGGTTCCTGTTCCGGGCTCCAGGTTTTGTCTTGACGAGATCGACGAGGGGGGACGAGGGTGTTTCAGTTTCGAGAATAGATGCTATACGAGCTGCATGGCCAGTGGAGAAATCGGGTGAAGGTGTATGAGTTAGGATGCCCTGGTTCTCTGTGATTGTTGCATCTGGACCAAGTGCCTCGAGAATCGATTGCGCTGGTGCTATCGGCTCTGATATGGACGAGAGTTGGGCAGACGCAAATCGCGGGACACGTAAGGGCACTTGTATTGGCAGCCGGACGCAGCTCTGTAATCTCCGTATAAAGAGCATGTTGAGTGAATCTTGCCTTTAAACCACCACAAGGTCCAAGTTCAGTGATCAACCAGGTAACTAAGGATGTTGTTAGATAAGGCACAGTCATAATGACCTCGCACTTCATTCGCCCAATATTTTTGCCTGCTAGGGTAAGCAAAGCTCGATCAACGCTTGCTGCTTTTCGGCCATTATTTGAGAATTCATACGCCCCTCTAGAACACCATGGTTGCCCCCAAAAGGAAGAAGGGAAGCGCAGTATGTTGAGTTGCTGCATATCGTAGATGCTAAACAGAAGAACGCAAAATTCTTACACTCTTACAATCCTGATCCAGACAGAAATTGACGCGGCTGCGGTGCGGAAGTTGGCCAAGGAATGTCTGGATACTAAGGGAAAACTCAATAATATTGTGACACTTTTGGAGCTGTGTGAGGTTCGTTGTAACATTCCCCTTCCACAAGAGTACGAAATCATCTTCATGGCGCTTACCGGGCGTTCGCAGAGTGAGACAGAGGAAATAGCGTACGCCTCGTTTGTTTCCATTGGACACGTATATGCGACACTACTGGAACGTGGAGATCTCAAGAAGAAGAGAACTGGTAGGGATGTGGAGGAGCAGGAGGACGTCAGCACACAAGTCGCAAAATGGCTACGGGAGAATCGGTCTGTTTATGTTCAATTAGCATTTAGCTACCTGTCGCATCGGGAGCCTGCGATGCAGGTAAATAGTGATGTTATACATGATCGGGGACTTCTTTCGCTCACCATTGCCTCGCTTAGGTGGCGGCTCTCGAGTCACTGATGAGCGTTGTCAAGGATGAGAGCTACCAGTTAAAGGAGTTTCACAACGCTCTCTATCAGCAAGTTGTCAATATATGCGTTGCAAATGACAACATGAGCGATCATCTTTTGGAGAAGATAACTGAGAATATCAATACCTACGATGATGTGCGATACTACTTCTATAAAGATTTTGGGTAAGGTCGCAACACCGGGCATGGATCTCCACCGACCCTGAAATTGACAAGACTTTAGCAAGATTTTGGGTAGTGCGCTGGATAATCGAAATGACATAGACAGTAAAATGAAGACTACTTCTAAGGTACATATCCGTTGTCAGCTCGTCGAACCGAGGCAGTATCTCAAACCCTCCTCATGATCAGCGTCGAAAACGCTCGTTTGCTACAGACAAACTTCCCGCCGTTCTAACTGCAGGATTTAATATTCTCTCACGGATACGGGATCCGGTGGAGGAGAGCGAACTGGGCACATATCTATATGAGTCCGACTCATCCCGTGAAAAAAAACCAGTCGTTGCATCTGCCAAAGAGCACAAACGAGTGTTTAGTGAATGTTGGCTTGCATTTCTGCGACAGTCTATGTCGGCCGATATGCATAAGCGAGTCTTACTGGCGATGCACAAGAAGATTATCCCATTCTTATCTAAACCAACGCTATTGATTGACTTTCTGGTAGATTCATATGACCATGGTGAGTTGGACTTGACCACACGTTTTATCTCGGAACGGAATGGTAATTGTAATCTGGTTGGTAGGGGGGGCCGTGAGTATCCTTGCTCTCAACGGACTCTTTACCTTGATAACGGAACACAATCTGTAAGTACGGCAGTACCAACACGTCTCCACGATTGGAGTACTCATCATAGCTCTGTACAGCGATTATCCCGACTTCTATACCAAACTTTACGCCCTTTTCGACAAAAACCTTCTTCATGTCAAATACCGTTCACGTTTCCTCCGATTAGTTGATCTGTTCCTCTCCTCCAGGTATTATCAACTCCCGCCCATGAGACAGCTCGTTCGAGACTTAATCATATCTATCGTTTTCAGTCAACTGCCATCGTATCTAGTCGCAGCTTTCATCAAAAAGATGTTACGCGTGGCCCTAAATGCTCCACCACCAGCGATTGTGACTATTATTCCTTTTGTGTACAATCTCCTCAAAAGACACCCTGCTTGTTTGTGTTTGATTCACCGGGAACAGGCCCCAGATGCAGTTGGAAAAGAGGTCGAAGGTTAGCAATCAAACACAATGGTTTATTATGGAACCTTTGGCTTACATCGCTATTGAGCAGATCCCTATCTCGCTGATGAACCAAATCCGGCTCTTTGCAAGGCATTGGAGAGCTCATTGTGGGAATTGCAAACTTTGAAGAGTCATTATCTGCACACGATTTCGGGATTAGTCCGTGTGTTCGAAGAACCGATTGCGAAACAGCCTTCATATGATCTGGAGGATTTCCTGGACCATTCATACGCCACGGTAAGACATTGTAACCCGATACTCCTTCTCCTGTCGCATAGTTCTCACGTACTTTATTACAGCTTTTCGAAAGTGAAATAAGGAAAAAAACTGTAGCAGCTTCGCCAGCGTTGGCGACACATACCGAGATTGTTGGCATTTTTGAGCCAGTTGGCAGGCAGATTGCGGATTTCAGGTGCTTTGAACTGTAAATTATGTAGATCTTAATTGTAGCCATAGTCTGTCACTTTGAGTAGGGCAAGTAGTCCCAGAGCATCCGGCTTTGTCGCAGTACTCATTGTTTATGGAGTTGGGGGACGCAAGGGGAGATTGAAAGTCAAGGGGTATACGAATTCGACAGGTTATTTAGCAATGGAAAGAAGACGCTGGCAGAATCCAAAATCTCTCAATTATAATACAAAAGAAACCACGTTACTCCACCCATCAGACTGCTTTGTACAAGTTGAGTGAGCACGAAAGGGGTATATGCATAAGCAGAACACAAAATGGATAGACGGAAATAAATATAGATTATGCGACTGCATTCGCTGCTTTGACCACGGGTACGCATATTCCTCGTTTGCCTTCTGCATCTTGCCGTTGATGTCGTTTCAAGGCATCCTAAAACGACCAGTGAACTATAAGCATCGAACGAACGTCCGCGAGTATGCGCAAAAGGATAATACCTTGCGGGAAAATTTCTTCAGGCACACAGGACATGTAAACGGCTTCACATCTGCATGGGTCCGCTCGTGTCTAGATGGAGTCAAAGTTTCTGTTGGTCTACACTCACATGCTCATCGCACCTATCATGCGCCAAACCAACCTGTTCAAGTCGTGGTTTCGCGTGAACGAGGCGGAACAGAATTTGCATTTGAATGGTCTCAATCCTTGATGAGAACGGATGTGCGACTTCAAGTTGTACAACCGAGTGAAGACCCGTGAACATGTCTGACACATGTATTTCATATCGCGCTTTCCAACGCCCAATGCTTCTGCAGCCGCAATCGCCGCGTTGATTTGCTGCTGTTCTTCTTCGGTGGCTTGGACACCATCGTCTTCCCCACTTTCCTCACCCCCCGTTTGCATTCCTTTCATTCTTTTGCTCTGTATAGGCCGTTGAGATCCTGCCTCATTTTCCTCCTTCATATAGGTTGGGAGATGCGTGCCTGGGGAGTTTGTCTTTTCACGATCTTCGCCTGCCGGCTGTGCAGATCTGGTTGCTGGAGGGTGCATCATGTGAGATGAGGGAAGCTGAAGTGGGTATCCTGCTACAGCAGGAAAGCTTCCTGGTGGAATCGGAAGAGGAAATGGTGGTTTCCCCGGTGGACCAGAGTACATACTCCCATTCACAAACGGAAAGGGATACGGGAATCCGATGGGCACCATTGGAGGGAACGGTGGAGCAGAAGAAAATCGGCTGTCTATCGCCTGGCCATCTGCTGGCTGTATTGCTTCAGCTGCGTGTCTCTGATTCGTATCTGATAGCGTCTTTGTACTAGCTGCTTCTTCCAAACGCAGAGTTGAGCGAATATTCTTCGACTTTTCTTTGTCTTTCAAATGCAAAATGCCCTCCCCTCGATTGTTGGAATTTCGCATACTTATATCAGTAAGGGCTGACAGCGCTGTTTCTTCGGCAGGTGAAAGTGACGGGGATTTTCGGGGAGATTCCGACATATTGTGAAATGTCCGCAATTCCAAGGAAAAGCAATAGATACTATATCGCAAGACGTCATTCAGCAGAAAAGACTGCTATATAGTCCTCTCGAATACCGGAACGGTGGGCAAATGGGATACGGAGTTGTCTGTTGCGTCCGCGTCGGGATGTGGGAATGGAGAACAAAATTCAGAAGACAAGTGAGCTGTCGTTAATCAACAGCACCGCCTCTCGAAATGGCGCAATCCTGAATTTACATTGAATCCACATTTGAAATGCGCTATAAACATTGGTTTTACAAGAATTTACATCAAATGCCGCTAGGCTCAAATATACGGGGTTTGCACACAGCGACAACAATAAAAAAATATAGAACCACATCTTGTACATTGAAGCATCATGAAATTCAAGCACTCAAGAAACCTGGTCACTGCAACACAGAAAAAATGAAGTCAGCGCCAAAGATGAATAACGGTCATCATCAATCCTTACCCAAGATCGCGCTGCCCAAAAATATGGGACACAATCGCTACAATCATACTCAGAGTCGCAGCTCGGGCATCACCTGCATCCAAATCAATCATATGGCTCCGTATTCCGCGACATTTACGGCATAAATCGCGAATTATAGAGACTTCGTCTCCGTGAAGGAGTGTGTCGAGACGTAGCAGAAGGGCAAAGATCCATTGGCACTAGATCCCCAAGAAGCACGTAAGCTGAAGTATGGGTTTAATTGTACGAGTATATGTGCGGCGAACCTGCTCTTCGGAAATATCGTCATCGGACAGCCAGTCGGTGTGATACTTTAGAACTTTGATGACCTCCCCTTGCTCTAAGTTACATATTAGGTTTAACAGCGGCTCTGTTCCACCTATCACTATATCTGTCTCTCTTGCTTGTTTTTTACTGGGAGGCGGTTTCTTGGCTTGTTCGTCATGAATTGGCTCACCACTTTGGGTGTGCAGACGTTTTGACTTCTGAGGCGTATCACCTTCTACTTCATCAAATTCTCGTTTTCGCTTTTTGAGCATGTCAGAGTCACTTGAATCTTTCGCACCTTCGTGCTCTTGAGGCGAAATTTCAGATACATCCTCCAGTGTAAGTTCAGGCACCTTCTCGGGTGCGTCCTCAGATACGCTAGGCTCATGCGCCGGTGCGTTGGGAGTGTGATTGTTGGCACTGGGTTGCTGAGGAGCATTCTCTATAAGGTCGCCATAGCAAAACCTTTTCCACCCTCTTTCGTTGTAGAGATTTGGGCGGTAAAATCTCGAATAAACAGATTTGGTACGAAGGATCTGCCGGCGCTTGGCCACCTCGTCGTGCAGCGCGCTGAACCTCTCTAAGAAGTTATTCAGCCAATCTGCTGAAGGTCGCAAGTTTTCGGGTATATATGACTCATCGCCGGATGCCTTGGTGCCAAAGTACTCTTTTCGTACGTCGAATACATTGGGGGGTATAGGCGAGTATAGTTTCTCGGCAGGAAGTCTCACGGTCACCACTTGCTGACAGGCGTTAGCCTCTGCTCTGCGCGCAAAGATTCGGACGAGGGAGTGAGAGCCTGTCTACTACAAGGTCAATATTTTATAGCGAATCTCACCTCACCATTCGCAAGTACTGCAGCCCTGAGGCAGGGGGGTCCCCTGGAGCTAGCAACGGTTCGTCTTCATCATAGCCCTCAAGGGGAAGAGCAGGGCGGCGTATAGAGTCTTCATCGTTTTGAGTCCAATTTTTTCTATTACTCCGTCGGTAGTTCATTGGTATTGGGAAGGGCAACGAACAGACAGGCTGAGTTGGACCGGCGCTGTGCCACATTGACATGGCAACAACTTCGAACTGGGCTGGCAACCAGAGTCCTTCTTGCTTGGACGACGAAGTATTTACTACACAGAATTCTTTCCTACAAAGGATGGCTCGCTACGTTCCACCACATCGGCGGAATGCTGCCACTGCAGCGATCCCACATGTTGCACCGTCCGTTGAGCCACCACAAATCAATAAAGTCTTACCAGGGCATATGGACTTCTTTCACCTTCACCTTTACAATTCCTCCCTTCTCTTACGCTCCCTTCATAACCTCAAAGACGAATTCGAGAATGATCCCAATGTTGAACGAATGTTTGTATCTAATCGGGCGCATTCGGCTAACGTGACGGCAGCAACGACACCGAAGGAGTCCGGGCCTGCTGTGTCTTCGTCACACTTTGCCAACCAGTTTCGGGGAGCTATGGACGAAGTTGATAAGCAGACTGGAGGAAAGTTGAGAGGATGTGTCAACCATTTCCTTGACCTTGGGTCTGCTCCCGGTGGATTCTCGCGCTGGATCCTAGAAAATAATGACGACGCTGTTGGGATGGGCGTGACTTTACCTCTTGAAATGGGAGGGTTGCCAATGGTTATGGAAGGTGTGCTGGGTGAAATGAACCGGTACACCTCACTTTATAGAGACGTAACGGAGAATCCTGAATCCATCCGTTTTGTCTCGCCTTGTCATACCGATCCACCGGATGTGGGATGTGACCTAGTCATTGCAGGCTCAATCTATAGGGATCACTCCACAGCCGACCCATCACGATTAGGACCACCCCCACTACAAGTTCGTTCGAGGCAGCTCCTTTCATTCTCCCAACTACTAGCTGCCCTTACAAATCTTGGAGAAAATGGTACTTTGATCATTGTCTCAAACATGAAGCCCCAGCTGCAAAACCTTGAGATCCTATGCTTCCTCCATGAATATTTCACGGAGCTCGTGCCGGTGAAACCCAAAGGTGTACATACCATCCGAAGCTCATATTACCTTGTCGCGCTAGGCTACAACCGGGAAAAATCTCTCCAGATGAATGTTCTTGAACGGTTATCCATAGCGGTCGACCGGATCCAGGCAGCAGATGAAGAGAAAGGTGTACAGGGACTACTAGTTTTGGAAGGAACAGAAGCGAGTATTGTAGAGAAATGGGGAGACTATGCGCTCAAATTCTACCAGCCGCTCTGGGAAAGTCAGTTGCAGGCGCTGGAACGCAAGTTGGCACGACTAAGATCAGAACGAAATGGCGCCGAACGCGGGAAAAATGGACGAGGGTCAGGGTCTGGTGAGGGGGACAATGGAGCTTGGCGCTTTTCTCGTGAAAGACCCAAAAAGCAATGGGGATGATGCTACAACCCAGCAATAATTTGTACATTTTGAATTATACATATATTTTGGAATTTGGGACATGAATGGATTAATTAAGCACCATGCTTGACATCTGTTGTCAGACCTCTCGACTCAAAACCCGAGATGGCGAAATGGGCATGTAAGATGAGCTCAAAGGTCACTGACATAATTTCCGGGGAATTGCCCAACTTGTCCCCTAAGCTTGCCCATCCACCAGTCATTCGCGTCGCCAGTTCGCTGAATAACTTCAATCTTGTCGTCTTTCTTAAAGGAAAGGTCTCCTTCTTGTACCCCTTCAAAATCGTACAATGCCAGAACGTAGATCGGGCGTGCACTACCTCCTGCTACTGAGGGTGCAGGAGCGGCGAATGGATTAGGATACGCGGTAACTGCCGCAGCAGGAGGAGCAGATTTCGAGACAGCAGGAAAAGGACGGGCAGCGGTCTCTTCGTAGGGCGGCAATGTTTCGGTCACACCTGCATCCGAAGCTCCACTGATATCTTGCCCAACAGGTGAATTGTCTGGTGACCCTCCGTATCCGGTATCTGTATCGCCGCCATCTCCCTTCCTCAATGGTCGTTTCAACAAAGATAGTTGCGATAGCATTTCCATCATGCGATCGTACTGCGCTGCAAATCCGTCTTGTGCGGAGATGGACATGTTGAAGTGCTGGCTGCAGAGCTGCTGGAAGCAATCATACAGTGTTTGCACAACCTTGAGTTCGTACCAATATAATGATTGGAAGCACGGGTCAATGAAGGCCACACGATATCCGAGAAAGACCGGTAGCTGTTGCTTAAGGAGATTGTTGACATTGTTGAATTCGCGCGTAGACTGGTCCAGAGACGTTTCCAAACTTCCAAGTTTCTTCTCATCTGAGACATTTCGGTCTAGTTTTGCAGCGAGTTTCTTTACAGAGTCTTGATGCCGGTCATAGTCCACAAGCTTCCGGGCACGCTTCTCCATGAGTCGCTTGACATTGTTGATCATCGTAATGTAGTCGTTAGTTGGAGCGACAACTTGCCGTTCAATCACTTCTAGGTCTGGAAGAAGCTGTTCACGCGCAGTTTGCATTGCGGTTGCGAATGCCTCGGCAGCGGCCAGAGCTTTGGCATGTTGAGGACTGGTTACCTGCGGTTGCACCAAAAGGAGTTAGTGACTTGTCGTCTTTAACCGTCGGTCCTTGCCAACATATGCACTTACCCCCTTTGTAGGAGAAGGCGGTTGATAGTCTTCAGTCTCTACGCCTTCAATGGTCGGGCGATTTGGTGAAGTTGCAGTGACGGGTTGGTAAACCTCCATCAGCGTCTCAGCGAATTTCGCCTGGTGGGCCAGCATGGCTGACAGCGAATCTTTAAACTTTTTTGCCTCATCCGATAGTCTTATTGCCAGAATTTCCAAATGTTTAAACTGTGCTTCCAGTTCGTGGTATTCTTGGTCGACACTCTCGCTGGCGTAACCTGTGCGTTGTGCCAGCCGAGTGGGAAGACGAGTGACCGCCTTTTGAAAGCCTTTCCAGCTCATTGTCTACAAGTAGCTCAATGTGGGGCTGGTTGCATTAAACCAAAGAGCAAAGCGTATTCAGTGAACGGAATGTGGATTGTGTGACTGCAATCTCGTCTTGATGTTTCCGGGGGAAACGTGGCAATGCCAAAATGCATGATGGCAGTCGATTACGTAGTTAGCGCGGACGGGGTCGCGAATACAAGACCGTCGTTACTTGGTATGCGAAATCATCACTATTCTGCTCACAGTTGTTGATAATCCTTTAAAGCTCGGTTTTGTGGGCTTGAAGAATCGTGTAGAGTGGTCGTAGGAAGGGATCCAGTTGCTGCTACAGTGTATCAATGGCAATCTTCTTTTGCCTGGTTCCTGGTCAAATATCATTCCGGAAGCCTTGATATGATCCGTGATGATGGTGGTTTTTAAAAAGGAGCACAGCAGTGCAGATGTGCTTCGATTACTCCCCAGTGCAAAGAGTGATGAGAGACTAGTACTGCTGCGTTGACGTTGGATGAAACTTGACAAAAGACAATTCATCTTGATATAAGAACGCGGCACAGGGCGCTTATCCAGAACCCATAGTCAGAAGGGTATGCTCGAATTGCAAATGAAAACGATGCGCATAGGGACCAAAGTAGAGTTAACGAGCAGCTGTCAGTCAGACCTGCTCCTCCCGACTTTCCTCTCCCTCCCCAAGAAGTGATTCCCTCTGGGAACGTTCGCCATCCCTCCTCCTCCTAACCAGCGGCCTAAAGGCATGTACAGCAACAACAACTCCCATCACCAATGCTGAATATTTGACGAATTTCGATTTCTGTCCAGCCGAAACGGCAAAAAGTGCCCAAGCAATGGTGAATGCACCTGGAAGATCACCACTTTCCCTTTTTGTTTCCGTGTAGGCTACAGCTGTCGCCGTCATCTGAAAGAGGGCGAAGAAAACGAGAATTTTTTGCAAGATTGACGGATGTCGAGGTTCCGTCGCTCGGGCAATAATGGCGAAGATGTTGATCCATATAACAAAGACTAACCAGCCATGATAAAGGGAGATTGGAGCATATGCAAAGAGGTATTCTGTCCACGTACGAGGGCCTTGCAAGCGATGGAGATTGGTATAGATTATAGTGACAGCTGCCGAGGCGAACAGGAGCACAATCAATGCCAGCACCAAATGCCCGGTTTCCTGCATGATAATCAGACCGGCACAAACGATTTGGTTAAAGTTCAGAAAAGCGCCTCTAAGGCAAAACGTACCCAAAAATGTTGCCAGACAGCCCCGCACAAACTGGCAATGATAAACCAGCTCCCGTATGCATCAATGACTACATCGTCCGTTTCAGGGAACCATTGCCAAATCACAAACCCTCCAAATAACAAGTAAATGACGGCCCATATTGCATACGCCCATGGTGCGGGAGTGAGATATGTTGGATATTTGGCGTATCCATAACTTGGGTCTGGTCCAATGACATTGTAGAGGGAGGACGAGACAAAAAAGACGTAGACCAAAAGATTGAACGACCGGAGGGGCAGTGGGTGAGTCATTTGTTCTGTTTTTAACTACAAGCTGCAAGTATTGGAGAGCGATGGGACAACCGTCTTGGACAAGAACAAAAAATGGCTGCATCTTTTCAGGATAGTTTTCTCTTTACGTACCCAAGTTGAACGCAATATGGCGTCACGTTCAAATCCCCTTTTCCACCGGGAACCTCAAGCAAGTGCACATATGACAGGCGCTCCGTTCCTCCTGCATGTGAACATTTTAAGCCTTGTAGGCGAACACTGTCCTTATCCCAAACCCTTTGGATCTATTCGGCTACAATATCCACCACTGACAACACGATAGTTGTCGGGTGCCCCCTTTGACAGATATGAGTTCGATGGCATCGTTTCTGAATGTGAAATGCGTTCGTTTCTACTCTAAAGATCTTTGGCCAAACTATGTTTCTGAATGTGAAATGCATTCGTTTCTACTCTAGTCTAACCTCGTGGCATGCGCCTGGACGCATATGGGCAGGCCGTCCTAGTTTGTAATGCCCACCCAGCGAGTTGGAGTCCAGACCATATCGGCACCTACCATGTCCACCACTAGTAGGGAAGCCCCACGTAGCAAGCCTAGTTAAAATGAGTCGGGCACTTTGTGGAAAGTTGAAGATGCGATGCCAAAAGCCAAGCGTTAAAAAAACGTTGAAACCAATTGGAAACTGCGCATGTCCTAAAGACCCTTCTGTGACTATGCCACCATGTCAAACTCAAGTATCCATGACTGTGCCATACCATATGGAACACGAGAGCGAATTTCTCGCCATTAAAAAAGTTAAAGCGGCCAACTGGAAAGTTTCGGCGCCAGGCTCGACATGGGTGCCAAAACGCAGGTGGGTGTTGGCGGGGGGAGGACGGCGTTTTTTCCTTCATTCCCCATTTCCCATCGTCTTCGTTCTCCTCCATGCCCATTTCATTCTTACTACGACATTTCGAAATTGCTTCGAGGACGAGACATATTCGCTTTTGAATTCTTTTAAACTTTGTCCCCAATGCGGTGGCGAGGAGCAAAGCGAGGAAAAGGAACCCTACGCATGGGCCTTTTATGGTGCACGCTCGCCCTCCTCCTGTTCTGTGCCGCCGGAAGCATTGCAGCAGCGCCAGCTCCACAGAAAGCTGTTGCACCGACGAAGAAAAGCCCAGCGAAACCAGCACCAGCGCCTGGCCCTGCGAAGGCTACGGCTGCAAAGAAAGCCCCAGTGGCTGCAAAGAAAGCCCCAGTGGCTGCAAAGAAAACACCAGTGGCAACCAAACAGGCCCCTCCGACTAAATCTGCTGCGGTTGCAAAGAAGGTTCAAGTCGCCAATGCGCCCCCTCCCACCAAATCTGCTGACGTTGCGAAAAAAACCAAAGAGGTAGCCAAGAACGCCGCTCCTGCTGTCGTTGCGAAAAAAGCCAAAGAGGTAGCCAAGAACCCCGCTCCTGCTGTCATTGCGAAAAAAGCCAAAGAGGTAGCCAACAAGTCTTCTCCGGCGACCATTGAGGGTAAAAAAATCGTGAGTATTATTTATGAGCGTGTCTGTTTGATGCTTTGTAGTAGATATCTGACATTGTTGATTAGGCGCCGGCCGCTATCCCTGCTGCCACTGCTCCTGCGACCAAGAAGGCTGCCACACCAACGCCCGGAAAGAAGCAACCAGCCACGCTACCCACACCGTCGACCAAGAAACAAACGACGACTCCAAACCAAAAGAATGTGCCCGGCACGCCTCCTGGGTCTGTCGCCAAGACTCCGTCTGCGACTCCAAGTGAAAAGAAGGCGTCCACCACGCCTACCGATGCTGCCGCGAAGACTCCGTCTGCGACTCCAAATAAAAAGGAGGCGCCTGCGACGCCTTCTGGGGATACCGCGAAGACTCCGGCGGCGACTCCAAGTGAAAAGAAGGCGCCCGCCACACCATCTGGGGCTGCGAAGACCCCTCCAAATAAAAATAAAAAGAAGTCCATCGCACCTTCTGATCCAGCTACGCTACCCACACCGTCGAACAAGAAAGAAACGTCTGGACCTGCACCTGCTATCGGGGCGGTCATCCCGCCTTCTGGGGATACCGCGAAGACTCCGGCGGCGACTCCAAGTGAAAAGAACGCGCCCGCCACACCATCTGGGGCTGCCGCGAAGACTCCGTCTGCGACTCCAAATAAAAAGAAAGCAAAACAACCCAAGGAGGCTAGTCCGACGCCGTCCCAGAACACTGTTACCCCTGCTCAGACTCCTTCAGTCCCCGCTCCTCCCCCAGTACCGCCGTCGCAACCCTCCCCAAACCCCGAGCCACCCACACTACCGGTGCCTACGGAAGCCCCGAAGACTCCGCCATCTGGCACAACTGAGCAGCCAATCCCATCTGGAAAGGAGCCGCCATCTGGTACAATTGAGCAGCCAACCCCATCTGGAAAAAAGTCAAGCGCAGAGAAGAAAGGGACAGCATCGGATTCTGCTACTCCCACGCTACCACTACCACCTAGCCCATTGCCAACCGACGACCAGCAACCAACTCCGACGGACTTGCCGCCCACGAATCCCCCTGTGCCAGTGCCAGAACCAGTGCCCGTGCCTTCATCGCCCAAGCAAGATCCGGCTCCCGACCGGACCGTTCCAACGCCACCGCCAAACAAGACGCAGGTGGGTATCCTCAATCGAGTTGAAGTCGCGCCGCCCGTCAAAGCAGGCGCGCCACCGCAAGCTTCGCGACCAGCGTCGGAGCCGCTCGCAGTTACACCAAGGCCGCAATTGCCGCCGCGCCCTTCATCACCCATCTCTGGCTCTGTTCCAGTTATTCAGCCTGCTGCTCCAGGAACGAATGGGGACTCGAGCAAGCCTCCCCCCTCCTCATCGAATGCTGAGCAACTAGGGAATGGTGACGGCAAATCAAATTCAATGGTCGTCGGAATGTCGGTCGGTGTATCTTTCGTGGTTATAGGGGGTCTGGCGCTAGGGTATCGGATGAGACACATACAGCGCGAAAAATCGACCCTCAACGCGCGCGGCATGGATTCATCGGTTAGAAATCGGGGTCCAAATCCGGATGTGTCACCCGGTTCTGGCCCTGGAGTACTTGCTGCCATCAGAAATTGGCGCTCAAGTCCGGATGTGTCACCTGGTTCTGACCCTGGAGCACTTGCTGCCATCAGCAATTGGGGCCCAAGTCCGGATGTGTCACCTGGTTCTAGCCCTGGAGTATTTGCTGCCATCAACTTTGAGCAGGTACGCACAAGTCTGGATATATCGTGGAAGTCGAGCAGTCTACGCGACACGCCACCACGTGATATGCCAGCATCGGGAGGGACGGCGTCCCCACAAATTGTGGCAATGGAGCAGGGTTTTGAAACTATGGCCTATCTCGGTTCTCCGTCATTGGATGGTTCTCTTCAACGACCTAGTTCAGAGTATTCATTGTATTCGGCCATTAAAAAGCCCGAGGCCGTTAGGGAATCTGCGAGTATCGCCCGGGCGTCAGACGCTGCTCAGTCGTTATTCGGCCCGCCATTGATACCGCTGGACATTGTCTCGACATCACCACTGCGTGACTCTTTCCTCACGGACACAACAGAGTTGACTGAAGACCTCTTCCCGCCATTCGCGCGCCGCGACTCATCCTCATCCCTGAACACATCAGTCGAATCTACCTCAAAGACTGTACCCATCAACATTGTGAACCCAGATTCGTCCCTTATCCGATTCATCAATGAGGATCCTGGACGACCGACTCTCGGCGGTGTAGATGCGGCCGCTGCGATGGTAGCGGCAGCTGCTTCAAAAGCCGCATGTGAAGAGTCTGGGGCACTGGGTTCTCGAAGTGACTCTTTTGCCGCGCCCGCATTAGCTGCGCACCGCGTAGATTCTTCCCGCACGTTTTCACTGAGCTCGGAGAGCCAGTACACAACTGCCTCGTATGACATCTTCCGTGACTCTTTTGCAACAGTTGCATCTTCTGAGCAATCAATGTATGACACTATGAAGACAGTTCGTCAAGAACCAGGGGATAGTAAGGAGGTTGCAGATAAGGTTGTGAATGCTTACAAGAAAGCTTTCAGAAGAACATATGAGAGTACTGAGAGTGTTGAGAGTGACGGGGAACCGGTCTTGAAATGGTTAGCTGGGGAGAGCTCACCGAGGCCAAAAGAATGATCACGGTGATCATTATTGTACATAGGGCCATGTTGTATGTAGTTAGCTGTAGCTAGGGTGCTTTAGGAGACTTTTGCTGATGCCTTTTATGATCCGCTAGTCGTTATTTCTCAAGGGGGGTCGGACATCTTCTATATATCACCAATGATTTATGTATATCGCCCATCTTGTTGGAAATCTTGAACGTTTGTTGACGCGTCTAACGCCACAGTCAGGCTCAGCTATGGCGGTGGCGTGGAGGGTCAACTTCGCAGCTTGCGACCTTTCTGATCCTTTTTGCCATCCTCGACTGTTAACATCTCCTCAATTGCGCCTTTGCGCGTCACACTGCCATTATCTGTCTTCCTGAATTATCCTAGTCCTTTGTATTCCACATAAAACCCTTGTCTCTTAAAAAGTCTTCGCCATGGGTAAATCATCAGAAGGCATCAAGGCGTATTACAAGAATAAGATCGAGGTGAGTGCAAGGGCCGCTTGTGTCCACAGGAGTGGGAGAACTTTGCATCTAGGGTAGCTCAAGTCAAATGGTGTATGGCGATATCAGAGAGCATTTACATCCTGCATTCAGTAGTGTGCGCGAACGTTTTCTAATGATACTATGACGCGTTCTTTTCTCCCGCGCAGGAGCTAGAGACCCGGGCCTCTGCAATGACCCAAAACCTTCGGCGTCTTGAAGCACAACGTAATCAATTGAATGCCAAAGTCCGTCTACTACGTGAGGAGCTCCAGCTTCTACAGGAACCCGGCTCCTATGTTGGTGAAGTCGTTAAATTGATGGGAAAGAAAAAGGTTCTCGTCAAGGTCCACCCAGAAGGAAAATACGTTGTGGACATCCATCCCTCGCTTGATATTGCTCAATTAACTCACACCGTTCGCGTTGCCCTTCGCCATGACAGTTATCAGCTTCACAAAATTTTGCCAAACAAGGTGGATCCACTGGTTAGCTTGATGATGGTCGAGAAGGTGCCGGATTCGACGTATGAGATGATTGGTGGTTTGACGAATCAGATTAAGGAGATTAAGGAGGTCATTGAGCTCCCCGTCAAGCATCCCGAATTGTTTGACGCGTTGGGTATCGCTCAGCCAAAGGGTGTCCTGTTGTATGGTCCCCCAGGGACGGGAAAAACGCTATTGGCAAGGGCTGTAGCACATCACACAGATTGTCGATTCATTCGTGTAAGTGGATCGGAGCTGGTGCAAAAGTACATTGGGGAGGGCAGTCGAATGGTGCGAGAGCTCTTTGTCATGGCGCGTGAGCACGCCCCATCGATCATCTTCATGGACGAAATTGACTCTATTGGATCAAGTCGTATTGAGTCTGGGTCAGGTGGTGGAGACTCTGAAGTCCAGCGTACAATGTTGGAGCTTCTGAACCAGCTGGACGGTTTCGAAGCGACTCAAAACATCAAAGTCATTATGGCCACCAACCGTATTGACATCCTGGACCCAGCCCTTCTTCGACCCGGTCGAATCGACAGAAAAATCGAATTCCCTCCACCAAACGAAGAGGCACGAACGGATATTTTGAAGATTCACAGTCGGAAGATGAACATGACGCGGGGAATTGATTTGAGGAAGATTTCGGAGAAGACATCTGGGGCAAGTGGGGCAGAGGTGAAGGGTATCTGTACAGAGGCGGGTATGTACGCTCTTAGGGAACGGCGTGTGCATGTTACACAGGAAGACTTTGAGATGGCTGTTGCAAAGGTATGTTTTGATGACTGGCAACTCTTTATATATTCCTTACTAACTACAATCTCAAATCACAGGTACTAAAGAAGGACTCGGAGCAAAACATGAGTATCAAGAAATTGTTCAAGTAGGAGGGCGCTGGGGACCGTACCAGGTTGTTGGTTGTGTACGTGTAATATGACGTGATGTTGGAATGCCAAGTCGTCGTGTTTGCAGAGCTTTTGGACGCTCATACATGTACCCATGCATTGCTTGAGCAGTGGAAACGATGACTAAGAAACATCAACTTTTATCGAGATCTATATGCTTTTCGCAAGTCAGAATACACCTTGGCACTCGACTGTGACAACCTCCAAATGAGTCCAAGGTGTTTAAGAGATTCCACAACAATAATAGTTGAGGAGGATCTTGTCCGCAATTTTGCCGATTTCTCCAATTGGATGCCCAAGTACCTTTTGGTACATTCAGACTCCCAACGTGGTATCCGCCCATGCATTTGACAGATACTCATGAGAAGTGAGAAAAGAATCAAGTACAATAACATGGGAATCCAGCTGTGAAACAAATACAGAAAACAAGTGGAAAGAGGACTCGTTGGATGTTTGCAAACTTTACCGTTACAAAGAAGCAAAATGAGGATATTTTATACGGAAGAAGCTGGCAACTTAAACGTAAAGCCTGTTGGATTCTTAGGTAAAAATGTAAGATAAATCCTTAGTGAATTCGATGACAACGCACAAGAATGATCGCCTGGCCTACATTAGCCCCAATGTTCAGGAGCTGCGAACGTATGGAAGACTTGAACTTACAATTGAACGACATAATGAGGAGACATGGGGACTCTTGCTCAACGTGGTCATGGAATTAGATAAAGACAAAGTGGAAAACGAGCATCACTGTGAGCCGGACGATTCCACAACGATCTTCACTAACAAATATTGCAACTATGGTAGTAATTTAAGGATCGACAGTTGGGTATACCCGTAAATGGGGATCAGGGGAGCAAGTAAAATGCGAGGATCCTTGGATCATACCTTCGTTACGTATAAAGCTCCATAAGTCGAACTTTAAACCAGTTCCACAATTTTCAACAGCCTTTGAGATTTCACAATAGCAATGAATGACGAATTCCATGCAATGATTCCTTAAAACTGTTCCATTTCCTCATTCCTCGGAAAGCACTTCTGGATTTTCATTTCCCCGCAGAGTGTACACACAGTGATTGAATATGACA
Organism: Spizellomyces sp. 'palustris'; assembly: GCA_006535965.1. Lineage (NCBI taxonomy): Eukaryota > Fungi > Chytridiomycota > Chytridiomycetes > Spizellomycetales > Spizellomycetaceae > Spizellomyces > Spizellomyces sp. 'palustris'. Next base: position 41,671 of record QEAR01000068.1, on the reverse strand, counting down.
GTAAATACCAATATAAACGTCAAGGATATCCAAAATAGAAATTCAACTTTTGTAAGAAGGACTCAAATACTTGTTTGCAACGGAATTGATCGGCTCTGAAACGCGACGCAAGTAAACTCGTGTGTTCCGCCTTGAAGGTTGCAGCCATGTCGACGGGAATCGCCCCTCTACCAATAATAGATGTGACACCATTTGCACAGAATGCTTCGTCGAATGAAGACAACGCACGAGAAAAGGCCTCGACGGTGGAGCAGCTTGCCGCGGCATGCGTCACATATGGTGCATTCTACGTCAAAAGTGGTGGACTAGGGAACCTAACGCGCGAATTTCGAAAGGAGGTCTTTAGCGCCGCTCAGGATTTCTTCAAATTACCTCAAGATACCAGAAACAAGATTCCGATTCGCTCTGGAGGATTCACGCGTGGATATATCGGTTTAGGTGCCTTTTGTTCAAACTATTCGAAAACGATACGACGACAGACCGTTGATGGTTTTTCTTATCAGGTGGAGAGTCTGGTTCATCCGCGCTGGAAGTTAAGGAAGCTTTCAGCTATGGGTATCCTTGGTCCTTGGATGTGGCCCCTACAAATAATCTCCAAGGTCCAAATGAATGGCCAGACACCTCGAATCTTGATTCAACGTGGCAAAAAACTTTGGAAAATTTCTATGCTGGAATGGTTCAAGTCGCTGAAGCTGTGATGCGGGCACTTTCCGTTGCACTAGGAATGGACGAAGGATATTTACCTTCATTCTGTGCTGAAGGAGAAACGATCAGCCTCATGCGATTGTTTCACTACTTTCCGGACAAAACAGCCGATCATATCATCGGACAGCAATCCTCTTCGGAAAGGATAGGTTCAAGTCCGCACACTGACTGGGGATTCTTGACACTCATTATGCAGCAAGACGGAGTAACAGGATTGCAAATCGCGGACGGGCACGGCGGATGGACGGATGTGCCACCGATTCCAGGCACATTCCTAGTGAACGCAGGGGATTATCTGTCCTTGTTAACAAACGGGCGCGTGGTATCTCCACTTCATCGAGTAGTATCCTCTGATCAGGAGCGATTGTCGATGGTCTTCTTTTACTATCCTAGGTACGATGCACGGATCCCACTGCTCACGGACGACGGACCAGCGGCCAGAATTAGCTTGTTTATAGATCAGAGTCAGACCAAAGCTCAGTCCAAGGATAACGAGAAAGAGAAGGAGCAGTTAGCTATAAGGGCAGAGGAAGTTTCCAAGATGGCATTTGGGGACTACATTTTTAGCAAATGGGGGCAGGTTTATCAGGGTAATTATTAGAAGGCCTTGGCTAAACATCGGTGCAGAGACGGCCGGAATTTTCAGTTAGGATATGCGAAGGTATGTGTATTTAAAAAACATCACGGTCAAAAAGAGTTCTGAAGGGTAACAGAATCCAGTCCACATCAAATTAATACAATAAAAGTCAAACATGTCTACCTAGCCTCTGCCATCTAATCCTCTAGAGCGGTCAGGAATGCGTTCTCGTGGAACAACTTTCCCTTCAAGATGTGAGTTTCTTCTCCAATTGTTACAGAAGCACTCGCATCCTCAAACCACTGGTAGACAAACGGTGCGGTAATGCAGGTCTGGATAAACTTGCGAACAAAGAATGGAAGCTCGCTGAGCAAATCAATCTTATCCAAAAGGTGCGTCAGAGACACCTTCATCTCGATTTTGACAGGACGGCCGTCCTTCGCCTCGCCCTCCCAACGGTAGGATACTTCGGATGGAATTTCATAACCGCTGAAGCTGTCGTAGGATTTGTTAAGCAACGTCGCAAAATTGTTGAGTGTCACCGCGACGATTTTGTTGTCCAAGACCAACGCTCCCTCGCTGCGAGCATCAAAGTCGTAACCATAACCAGGACACAGTTCGTACTGGAATATCCGAGGGTAAATAAATAACATTACTAGGGCACGCATATTGACACCCACCTGATACATCAACAGAGCATCTTTCTCAGTTTGGAAGTTGGCAAAACTCCACCGTGCAGCGCATTGCGGTTTGCTTTGCAGAGCCTTTACGTACAATCCAGTCCCCTCGATATCGTACAGCTTGCCGTCAACAACAACATGCCCGGTAACCCTTCCTTTCGGAATGAACTGCGCGGCAACATAACCCACTGATATGTCCGTGCTGTTGAATGGAACTTTTCCTTCGTTTACTTGACAGAAGCCGTCAACAGCCTCAAAGGTGAAATCGATCACCATTGCCGGGGCCGAGTTCAGAGTAACATGGTAACTGTTTTTTGAAGCATCAAACTGCACAGACATGTTCTCGCAAGTGACAGATATACCCTCCGGCGCTGGTTTGAAAGAGCTTCCAGACAGGGACGCAGTGTGCCGCTTCTTGGAGCCATCTGCTCCATGATATGCTGCGGAAACCTGAACAGATGGGCTCCAGCTTTTACCCATCCAACGAATCAATTACTTGCCCTTGCCAAGTACGTGCCAACCTAAACAAGCCTCACCTCATTGTTGAGTATGCGATCTGTTCAACTAGAAATGAGTTGACCGCCAGTTTGCAGCAGACGAACACAGAATGCATACCTGAACCAGCACCATACCGCCGGCCTTTGGATTAATATAGAATGTATTCGCCTCCGTGGCGCTGGGCTCTAGGACCCATTTGAGTTTCTCGAGCGGGACTTCTGTGGACTTTACAAGCGAGGCTGTAGGCAGAACTGTCAGTCGCGGGGTTTGTACACGGTCACACGGATGTCACTTATTCAAGACAACAACTCGTAGTAAACGTACCCATGATTGAAGTCTATGATGGGATGAAAGTAAGGTCAAGAAGCCTTACCGTCGATGCAACTGGGAAGCTGGGGAAGAAACGCAATCCGGCGGTGGTGGCCGCGGTACCGATCGGATAATTCCTGCAGGACATTTTTGGAAGCCGGATGCAACCAATTGCGCAGCAGTCTCCTGGCTGGCTGGCAGGTTTTCCGCGAGATGCCATTGAGCGATCTTGTCTTGAATGGTGAAAGATCTCGTTCAGATTGGCCTGTAGAAGCTGGACTGGGCGACTGTCTAGGTATCGCTTCATCGTATAGTCGACAATCGCTGCAGTGAAATCCACTGCGCGCGGTTTTTTCTGCTAATTGCAACGGCGGTGACCGCTCACCATGGACAAGAACGATACACTCTCTGAGCAGGAAAACGTACCCGCGTCCAACGAGGGGGCTGTTTCCGGTGGAGGTACTAAAAAGCAAGCTACTTTAACATCCACCGCTCCGTTGAATGGGGGTCAAAGCCACCAAAACCATGCTCCCTGGGAGTACCGTGCTCCACGCTTCAATCCAAGCTACCTCGGAGGACAGGCTCGTCCTTACTCTGCATATGCGCAGGAAAGCTATCAAAGATCAAACCAAAACCATTCTGCCCATGCCTACTCAGCTTCTCATGCCCCATCCTTGCGTGATAACGAATTGCCACCAAGAGTAATTAATTCTTCACATGCTGATATCCCCCGCCCAACCTACCCGTATGCATATCAGCATTACCAACAAAATTATAACAGAGCACAACCAGAGTCGTATCCAAATCCATTGCATCTACATAAGCCGAACGCACCGATCTGGAACAGAAAAGCCGACCCAGAATTACGGCAAACCGGGGCTTATGCGGGAATCCCACCTCCTGCATACAACCTACCTCCACCGCCCGCGTTCTCGCAGAAGCTATCCGGGACTTATGAGACACGTACTCCTAACATCATAACAAGCGATACAGAAAAGGATCTGCGCGACCTGCTTTCCAGTATTACGGATGATGACGCTTCAATGGATAGCGAACATCAGCCAGTTGAACTCACAATTAGTCTGCTACCGCATCAACTAAAAGGTCTACTTAAGCCACGCCTTACGTCAAAGACTCTCGTATGGTAGGATGCTGAAATATGATTTACGTTTAGGTGTGGCATGGATGAAGACTCGTGAAGATGGGAAAAACCGGGGAGGCATCCTCGCAGGTTGGTATATTTCTTTTAGAGTTTTCATGCACCAGACTGACCGACAAATATGTATCACTGATTTCAGATGACATGGGTATGATCAGAAAGTCCATAGTGGGTTTCGGATTTGATACTCAAATTTTCTTTCACTTTAGGTCTCGGAAAGGTCAGGCATTTCATGTTGAGATATCATTATTCCATCTTGCGCTGAGATCCTCTGAAAACAGACTGTCCAAACGATCAGTCTAATTGTCGCCAATAGATCGGAGGATAAGCAATGCAAAAGCACATTGATTGTGGCACCACTGGCTTTAATCAAACAATGGGAACACGAGATTGCTAGTAAGACCAAAAGAGGCACTCTGAAAGTTCTTCTGTACCATGGACCCGGCAGGACGAAAGGTAGGAATTCTATCGCTCACACTCAATTTTTTTGATTAACTGTAGCACTTGTGCAGATCCAGCCAAGTTGAAGCAGTATGATGTGGTCATTACCACCTTTTCAGGTGTGTAAAAATCCTATCCCGTGAAAGTGAATGCAGAATATCATGTCAACCCCATTGCAAAATAGTGATTGCCTCCGAATGGCCGAAAACCAGCAAAAGCAAAAAGGACGACGTAATCGACGTCCCCAAGCCTACTAAAGAAGCTGGTCCGCTGTATCGTGTCAAATGGTTTCGGGTGGTACTAGGTACGTACCGCCGGCTTGTAACATCCACATGGACGAGCATTGTCAGAAAGCATCTAACATTGTCACACATACAGATGAGGCGCAAACAATTAAGAATAAGTCGACGCGAAGTGCCATTGGATGTTGTGCTTTGCAAGCTGAACGACGATTTTGCTTGACTGGTGGGTAGTTGTAAATAAACGGATTAGCTGCCTTCATATTGATTTATCTCTGTGTTCAGGTACTCCATTACAGAACAATGTGGATGAGTTCTATAGCTTGTTGAAATTTCTTCGTTTCAAGCCTTTCGATGAGTACTGTACGTGGGACGTCATGCAGACAGCTGCGGTGAATACACAAAACGCCCTTCTAATACAAATTTCATAGCCGTTTTTAAGTCACAAATATCCGAACCTCTCTCGCGTGGACGCTCAAAAGTCGGCTTAGAACGGCTTCGTGTTATCTTGCAAGCAATCATGCTGAGACGCACAAAAACAACCAAGATAGATGGGAAACCATTACTTAACCTGCCTGAGCGAAATGTTGAATTGCAAAACGTGCAGTTTGCTGAAGATGAGCGACAGTACTATCAGAAGTTAGAGGAAAAGATGCGAATGAAGTTGAAATCGTTTCAAAAGGTAACCCTTTTGATTTCATTTTCCCGGGCAGGAGTATTTCGGCTTCTTCTCAAGCTCTCGGTGATTCCAGGCTGGATACAACAAAAACTATACAAATATCTTATGTTTATTGCTGCGGTACGATATGCTTGTTGTTTATTTGGTACTCAGGTACTGATGGTACTCTTTGCAGATTGCGACAAGGTAATGCGTACGGTTCAACGATTTTTTGACGTAGACAATTTGACACAATGTTCATGCCGCAGCCTGTAATCATCGGTCCTTGGTTGGGCATGGGGCGGACAAGGAAGGAGAAGTAACGCCAGAGAAGGGTGCCGTTGAAGAAGAGGACATAGATGAAATGATGGCTATGTTCAAAACCCTCGAAGTAGATTCTAATTACCGTCAATGTACAATCTGCTTTGAACCGTAGGTGTTGCGGCATGCGTTTCTTGATGTGGCATTCACTGGGGACTGAAAGTTTTATTTCCAGTTTGAGAAATATTCCTGCGGATCAAAAGCAGTGCGAGGATTGCCGCGCAAAATTTGTGGCAACGGAAACCCTTGGGCCGACGGTCATCTCCAGGAAGACTGGAAAGAAATCTGCTCTAGTAGCTGAACTAAGTTCAAAGTGGGTAGCATCTGCCAAAGTAGATAAGGTACAAACTTCTTTATTGTATTCACTCGACAACCCTTGTATTATTCTCAACCAATTGGATTTTGTAGATGATGAACATCCTTGACAACATACGCGAACGGGATCCCGAAGAAAAGACCATTGTTTTTTCGCAATTCACTAGCATGCTCGATATCGTGGAAATTCCATTGCGCAAGAACGGATACGGATTTTGCCGATGTACGTGACGCTGTAGTTCCCAGTTTGCAGCAGGATGTAAGTTGGCCTTTGTGCTCATTATGGTTATGTTTATATAGATGATGGGTCTATGCCAAACCCTGAGCGAGAGAGGAGTATAGAGAGCATACGAAGCGATCCGAAGGTGACGGTCATGCTCATCTCACTCAAGTGTGGGTCTCTTGGGCTGAATCTCACAGGTAAATGAAATTTGCGGCATATATGCATCAATTTACTAAGGAATTACGGTCTCTAGCGGCCAGTAGAGTGATAATGCTTGACATGTGGTGGAATCCTGCACTGGAAGGTGGGCAAAAGCATACGAGGCGCCATTCATCCAATATGCTTCACTAATGATGCGACTATCATAGATCAAGCCATTGATCGGGTGCATCGGTAATGATTTATAGAGTTTTATCAATATGGCTATCGATGACTGCGTGCTCATCCTATCTATTCTCCAGAATTGGCCAGACGCGAAATGTTGAGGTCATTCGACTCGCTGTCGAGGGAACGGTCGAAGATCGGATCTTAGCTTTGCAGAAGAAGAAGGTTTGGCCGTATTTACCTTGTATTTTCGTCCCACTGATGCTACCTCACACATATACATTCTTTTGTACAGCGAGATTTGATCGATGGAGCGCTCGGAGACGCCAACTTTAAGAAATCAAAGAAGATGACAGTGGACGAGCTCGTTGGCCTCTTCGGCTAATGGTATCATCTCCCCGAAGGGGTAGATACATCACCCGAAGTATGAGGACAATCGATTATCAGCTTGGGTAGCCATTGCTCCTCTGGGACTTCTTTTGCCCATTCTGGTATGGCCGACTCAGGCATCGTTATTGTAGACATGACGGATTGGATTATGGTCAGATCATCTAGATTATATAGGGGTAGCTTGTAAAATTCGCCATTTATTGATTCTTTTTCAAAAAGCTGCGAACATACCATTGTCAATAATGGAATTCTTGTCCATTTTTATTGTTAGAGGCTCGGGTGCCTTGAATTGTGACTGTAGCATCGTTGGCTCGCTTTGTCCGTCAGTCTCGTCTTCACCGTCCGCGTCACCGCCCAACGGCTCATACCCACTATGTGGCGTGTAGCCATACGTGTATCCTTCCTCGCCTTCGTCTTCGTCTGAGTCCGGTTCATTTCCAACTGAAAAATCACCTGGATGATTTCGGTCTTCCATGTCATGGCGGGCGCATCTGTCTGTTTCTTCCACTTCGTCCGTCCTTATCGTCTCGGTAGAATGTGCTGGTGATGGACTATCGGGCGCTTCTGTTTGAATGGAAGCACTAGGAGCTGGTGCCAGCATTGCCAGGTTCGCAGCTTGGCTGCCTTCCGGATTTGTGTGCATGTTTGCGCCAGTAGCCGGTGACTCAATGGCGGGTGATGAGTCTTGGGTTGCGTTTACCATTGCATTATTTGAAGTTGATATAATTGCTGACTGGCTTGTGTCGTTTTATGTGGAGATCACTGAACTCGCCACGCGCCGACGTGAACTTTATTGGACACATACGGTCTATAATTTTAGGGAGACGGCGCCCAATATCACCGCCTCCACGTTCCCTGGTAAGACTCAAATGGAACCTCTCCGGTTAGGCCTACAAGCATCTCTCTGTCGTTGGGATATTTATACAAATGTTCGATATGGCGGAGATTCCAATGGCATTACATGATTGCAGCTCCTTATGAAAAATCGCAAGATATTTCCCTAACACTGGAAGAAGAGAACATCCACAATGCCGCTTGGGAGAACCTGGTGCACAAAGCTTAGGAGTTGTACTCAGCTCCCCTCTTGGGAGGGCTCCATTGTTGTTTGTACATGATACCAATACCATTCACCTGCAGCGAATCGCGATAGTGCGGTCGCGTTAGCAAAAGCCTCAGACTAATCCAGCTGCCTACTGGCCCGTCCTAATCCTTCACGACAAAGGTTGAAAATAGGCCCCGCCAGTCGAATCTGCACTCATATCACATGAAGCATATGATGTCGGTATATATTCACATTTCAAAGTTTCCCCATCGCAGATATAGATTACAGTGTAAGTCTTCAGCTGCAATTGTCGAATGGTGTGACGCCCCGTTTGACCAACTGTAGAATTGAATGAGCGCTTTTTAACAAACTAGCAATGGCAACGTTCCGTTATGCATCTTAACATTAATTACCTCTTCCGGGAATGGAATGTTGCGCTCCCATTTGGACCCTCCGGGTGCTGTGGGGTCTGGAAATAGGAAGAAAATAGTTAAGATTTGGTTTTAACGAACTCTCCTTCTTGGTATTTAAACCCGTCGCCCACAAGTGTCCGTCCACAACAAAGCCTTCTATAGAAGATTGCCTGGAACATCCAAACGGCTAAAACCACGTTCCACTTACTGTAGTATGGCTGGGGGTGGTGATAGGTGGCGAGCATTAGTTCAGTTCGTGCAATCAACTTTTCAATTTCTTTGGGATTGGGGTTATTCCGGTTTTGCTCGAATAGATGGCGGATAATCAAGGCCTTTTCACGAAACTCTGCCCGCTGCCAGTACCAGTCTGCCGCTAGACGAAGCGAGCGACGGTACAATCGCGTTACATATATGCGGTGGGCCGCGGTGCCGAGCTTTTTAAAGTACAGGCGAGTTTAAGTATGACTCTCAACAACCCTAGGCCCGCCTGACGAATTGTATGCGACCTTACCTGTACGGGAGTGGTCACCACGCTGTTCATCATACCAGAGTGTGGAAGCAACGCAACAACCGCCTGCTGGCATTCAGTGAAGGTCGTGGTTTGGGATGACAGATCATGTGATTCTTGTTACCATGACAATAGCCGGGTTGGTCAAAGAGCTAGTTTGAGGATTCCATAACAGAAATTGTACTTGTTCTGTTCTACACAAATATTTAACACCAAACAAAGATGTCGCTTCAAAGAATCTGGTAGGTCGATATTAATTTAAGCACAATAAAATGAGAAGAAATGTACATGGAGTGTCATTCAGATGAGGACTCTGTTTTTGCGTCCGTTGACTTTCGTCGGCGACGCCTTCTTTTCGTTGACGACCTTTGCTCGTTCAGAGCTTGCAGTATGAGCCCAGTACCTATTACCGTTAGCCCTATTCCCAGCCCTATTCCCACAACCACCAGGCCCGTTTTGATGCTCCGCCCAGCTGAGTCCATGCCGCTGCCCATACGGTTGAGACCAGCTTCTATTTTGTCCGCGTGCTCTGCAAGACCATTTGTGCCCAAACCTGCGGCTAAAATAGGAATGAGCTGTTGTGAGTGTGTTATGCGCCTTTCATGAGGACAATAACACGAAGGTACCTATTGATCGCACCTCGGTGAACATGTTACGGGCCACTTCTTTGGGAAATGGGAAGTAGGAGAGGGAGGGTATTGTCTCCGGGTCTGGAACAGCCATTATAGAAACAGCAGGAGTAGTGATGTATAGGTAGAGATTTCGTCAAGAGCAGCTGCGAGGCGTCCAACACGTTACAATTCAGATGACGCAACAATACACGTGACATGAAAGTCACGGCGGAGTTCGGACAAAGATCCGGACAAGACTTCAACGAATGTTGACCTTTTTACGCAGAGTACCCGTCCTTGGTAGGGGTATCTGAGCTTAAAATATTTGCGGGTTGTTCCCAGCTAGTGTGTTATGCGAACCTCAATTTTCTGTAAAGACAAACTGCTTTTAAGAATACTACCCAGTTCGGATGTTTCGTCAAGCGGGCACACAATAATGTGCCTAACAAAGTACAACCAGGAGGTAGTATTGTCTGTCAATTGAGAATGCCGTCAAAACAGGCGTGAAAACTAGTCACCAAGATTGCACGCTTTGCAAAGAGTTTAAGACTCGCTCTGGCCGAAAATCACATGGATTGGCCTTGAGTTGAGCAACGCGTCAAGAACGTCTGCCAGCACGTCCGTTCGTCCAACAATCCGGCGCGAGGTCCGTAAGAAATTGCACCAACACTAGCACTACTCGCTTATCAGTTACGCAGCGGTGCAGAACGGTGCTCCTTGTCCTGGACTCTTGCTGCTGCTACCAGATCCGTTTTTCGGGATCTGAACATTTTTACATGACGTGTTCAGAATTACACCCGATAAATACTATATCGCTGTCAACAAATTACTAGCACATTGTCTTCCCCATGCCCAGGTAGGGTCTATTAGATAGGTGATACCGAAAAAGACGGAGGTTGAAACTCTCAAGGCGTGCAGTTGCACTTCAATTGGCACCCATTTTCGTCACACTTCTCGGTGGATCCAAACATGAAGAAGAGATCGGTAGCCGGGAAGAAGGAAAACGGCTCTTCTGCCGCTCTACCGACTAAGATCATAAACGGCACGAAGGTATGCATGCGTTAAAGCGTCATAGGCACGACGGCACCTGATCTCTTCACGGGTATAATAGCGCACCTCCACGACACCGAAGGGAAAACCCAAACCCGACGGAAACCTTGGAATACGTAGATTTCTGGCACCTACAAATGGCATCGATGGCAACAGCACCAATGTGAAGGCAGATTCCGCGGAAAAGGTGATAGGTGATCGGGAGAATGGCAGTGCGGAGAAGCCGAAGCGGGAGCCAGTTGGACAGACCACCAAACCGCCTAGCGCCAGGAAAGCACTCGGCGAGCGAAATGTCCTGAGCGAAGAGCCTGGAGTCAAGTCTCGAATGACAGCGGAAAGCAGAAGATTGCCGACATCGGTTGCCTCTTCTGTCCGTCCTGGTGAGTAAAAATCAGACCGAATTGGAGGGTGAAATATACGATTGCACGTACATGTATGACCGTACGATACTTATCGCTCTCATCAACGATCCTGTTTACAGTGTCCAAGATGGCCCATGTAAGTTGTGATGAGACGTCGCAACTACGGCCAAAGCCTATGTCGCCACGTCAACCGACACCTCAGTCCATCACGGACGCCGTTGCTTCGCCCCGATCAGTCAAACATAAGGACGGATTGAAAAAAGCTGATTCTGGCTTTTTGGACGGTCCCACTGAAATGGCATTGTCAAGAAAGCACGCTGCAGAGGAAGCGACCAGAGCCATTGAGGTCCCACTACTGGAGCAGAGTCCATCTGACATATCAGAGCTCCCCTCCTTGACCCAAGGGAGCATAAAACTGAAATGCGACCAAGAAGAAACTGTTTTTTGGCTCGCATCTCCCCCCGGTGATAAGCTACAGGCTGCTGAGAAAGATGGTACGATCTCTATATGCAATACTTATTTGGTTTTCAACCTGACAAAAATCTCCTTGCAGGAGGCCTTGTAGATCCTGAAGCAGAGGTAACTTATCTTGTGAAAATGTTGAAAAGTGAGCCCAATCCTCTGGTAGGTGAAAGTCGGTGCTTCTAATCGACATTCTGCGTTTGACTGTCGTTCTGTCAGACGAAGACGCCAAACAGTAAATCACGAAATGGTCAGGTATCCATGGATTCTGACCGAAGTAAAAGCAATAACCGAAGTTGGTTGGAGCTTGCGCCGTCACCCACTGTCGACATGACTCCGATGAGCCGCCAAGCTTTCAAAAGATCATTTAGTCTGAGTAACATCGAAAGCTCCCCTTCTGCACGCATCAGCGAGCGAAAGCGGCAACGAAAAGAAAAATCATTGCACTGGACGGCGGCTGACAAGACGGATGGTAGTCCCCCTGTCGAAAGCCGTGTTGCTCTGCGAGACTTCATCGCACGTTGTAAATCCGTCTTTGATGATATGGGTTTCGATGTGCCGAGAAGCACGTCCAATAATGCAGCGTCAAAATCACCGGGTAGCGGGAGACGCCGGCCTCTTGAGCGATCGATTTCGCTGCCAAATATACCGAGTTCCGGGCATGATGACCTGGAACCTTTCCTTCATCAAGTGTCACATTCTGATAAAGAACCTATGCAACAGAAAAGAGGTGCGTCATCGGACCAGACGACTTCAACTGAAACAGTCAGATCTTCCGTGAATATCGGACAACCAGAGCTCGCGGTTCCAAGTCCGAATAAGGAGATATCCACGATAGTGGGGAAGTCCGCAACAAAGTCGCTACAGCGGAAGAGGAAAAGCTTATATGGTGAGGACAATAAAGAGAATGTGCCTCCTTGGGAAGCAGCCTCTGTTGTCCAACCTGCTGAAAGGTTCAGCGCTGAGAGAGAATCTGGTTCACGAGGGAGACGTCACCCTGTACCCGTCATGCCATCTAACAGGAAAGCCGGTTCGGACAGGGATGTCCATGTCGAAGCAGTCTCTGTTAAGAGTCAGGACCAGAACACACTTCAGCACTTCGAAATACACAACAGCGATCGTTTCACCGCCTCTAGTAGCACCGGTCAGGGAAAACTCGAACCTGAAGTGGATTATTTTTGTGCTGTGGACGATGACGATGACATGGCATGCTCTTTGGCGTTGGATGCTGTGATGCAGGAATACTGTTCGCATAACCAGCAGATAACAGTGAACCTGCCAATTGCAGGTGACCAGGCCTCAGGAAGTGAACGCGGTGCTTCCGACATTTCTACACCACCCGCGATAGAGACTCAGGTAGACGAAAGCATAGCCTACCTGCGACTATAGTTGTCCGTGAGGGACTGACCCTCCGCTATTGTATTTGCAGGGAAATCAATTCAGACAAAAGTACATGCGTTTTCTTGTTTTAGAGATCTCTTGGAGTGAATACGGGTACGCTATTGGAGGATGCCGAAGTCCTGAAAAGGTTGGTCGTATCATACATTGCATAAACTATTACTTACACCTGGATGCCTTTTCATGTTCATGCAGATCCTTAGGCTCTTTGATGAAAGCACAACGACGGAGCGGTATCTGCATTTGCGCGAGGATTGGTACAGCACGGACGTGAACGTTGGTAAGTTTTCGCCCCATTTGCTATTGACCGCTCCGGACAGAATTTTAACTATAGTGTCAGGTGATTACATTCATGTCCTCGGTGTTTTTGATCCTGCATTCAATCGATGTATAGCGGACAATGAGAAAAGCTTGGTCATTGTACATCCTGACACCCTAGTGTCTGCCACTTATGTTGCCGAAAGCTTTGACTGTCTGCGAAAGTCTATCCTGCAAGCCCGTGTTCGGTCATTTGGCGTGCCAACGCCACCATTAGTGTATGGCAATCTTCTGCACTGCTTACTACAGACGTGCTTGGCCGAAAATGACTTCTCGACAAGGCGAATAAACGAGGAAATTGACCGACTGGTTCGGCAAAGCATTGAGGAACTGTGTAGCATCGGTGAGACTGAAACTGTTGCCACGGCCCATCTGAGGGAATCAGTTTCTGGTCTGCAACAGTGGGCGTCAAAATTCATCGGTACCGCACCAAAGGTACGTTTAACAAAAATGGAGCACATGTAGCCTAGTCGATAACCACTGTCCCGTGACAGCCAGATGCGGTCGTTCAGCAGCATCGTAATGATAAAGAGCCGAAGGTGACAGTTTGCATCAGCAAAGTACTGGACATTGAAGAGAACATCTGGTCTCCCATGTACGGCATCAAAGGCAACATTGATGCTACCGTGCAGCTGCGCGTGCGACAGGGGTCCGGTCCGCTGAAAACGCTGGCTGCTCCTTTTGAATTAAAAACTGGCAGAAACAGTAAAGTCGTGTCGCACCGAGCGCAGACTAGTTTGTATACATTGATGATGTCGGACCGTTATGGTATGGCCCCTCTGTTTTCTAATTTACCTTGGATTCGATGATTGAAAGTACAAACAAACAGACATTGATGTCGCAAGCGGTATATTGTATTATCTGAAGGCCGGCGATATGATACAAATTCCTTCATTGCGTGATGAAGTACGGGGTCTGATAATAGCTCGCAATGCCATGGCAAGCTACTTAAATTCGCGGGGGAAGCTGCCGCCCATGATTCAGAGATTGCATGCCTGCCAGCGATGCTATGCTCTTGATAATTGCTTGGTATACCATAAAGTACGTAGGGAATACCTGTTGGGTTGATCAGGTTTTCCTTTGCTTACCAACTCCGCACAGGCAATCGAGAATGGCACGGCGGACACCAGCGGACTAGGCTCTCTCTTTGACAAAAGGACGAGCCATATGACCGCTACGCATATTGCATTCTTTGATAAATGGGAGCGACTGATCACCATGGAAGAAGGCGATATGCAACGTATGCGAAAGGAAATTTGGACATTATTGGGCACTGAGCGAGAGAAACTTCGGAGGTGACGATCGCAATATATGACTTGTACATCAAATGACAACTAAGCGGTCTATGACCTATAGGTGCTTCAGTCAAATGCGTCTGCTTCCTGATATCCCCGAGTCTGCAAAGGGCTCAACTTTGTCAGGTCCAATGCGTAGACAGTACCGCTTTTCGCGAGCTGCCTCAGAACCACCATCAGAGCCTCCGGCGTCGCTTCTGAACTCCCACATTGCCGTTGGTGATCCCATAGTAGTGTCCACCGAAGACGGCCATTATGCCTTGGCCATAGGGTTCGTGGTGGATCTGCGGCCTGATATTGTAACGGTTTCAGTGGACCGACGCCTCCGTGGGGCACCACATCGCCTTCACAACTTTGACGAATCAAAAAACCAAGATTTTGAAGGTATTATGGAAGTGAGACAGCCTGGTTATCGAAAGGAAAACAACTGTCCAGGGGGCGAACCAAGCCAGCGAGAGGATCGGACTATGTATCGAATTGACAAGGATGAGTTTGCATCCGGTATGGGGTTGGTTCGGGCAAACCTAGTCGCCCTCTTCAAAGCAGAGGGAGACGCAAAGCGAAGACGGCTCATCGTAGACCTGGAAGCACCGAAGTTCCAGCATGATACCGGAGGCATTGCATTGGATCAAACCTTGAATATGGACCAGCGCCATGCTGTAGAAAAGGTTATGTCCGGTATGTACCCAATTAACAAAGCACGCCAGTTGAGTCAGTCAGCCAGTACCAACTAGTCATGTTTATTGCTATCAGCTCTGGATTACGCCCTTATCTTGGGTATGCCTGGAACGGGGAAGACCACGACGATTGCATACATCATACAAACCCTTATCAAGCGGGGGAAAACCGTCTTGCTGACGTCCTACACACATACGGCAGTGGATAACGTGCTACTTAAGCTTCGGGATGAGGGTTTAGACTTCTTACGATTGGGTAATGAACAAAAGGTCAGTTTTGCTTGGCAATCTAGTGCTTGTGCAGTGTACAGTGGTGAACGTGTTTAAATTGCAGATCCACTCCGCTATTCAACCATATACGGCGAGCTATCGCAGTGACATCAACTCTGTTGAGGATCTGGAAAAGTTTTACATGTCAAAGCAGATCGTTGCAACGACGTGCTTGGGAATCAATCAGTAAGTTTTATCAATGACGTATGCTCGGGCACATTAAATGCGCTTACAATGTTCCCTCCTAGCGTGCTGTTCACAAAGCGCACATTTGACTATTGCATTGTCGACGAAGCATCGCAGTTGACTCTTCCTGTGTGTCTCGGGCCGCTGCGCTTTGCGGATGTTTTTATTCTCGTTGGTGATCATTATCAACTCCCTCCTTTGGTACGTGTTGTACGTTCTTTGAATTGATAGACGTTGCTGATAAACACATCACAACGGAACGCAGGTCCGTAACCCAGAGGCCAAAGATACAGGACTGGCGTCCTCGTTATTCAAAATTCTCAGCGAGGCACATCCTGAGGCGGTCGTAAACCTCGAGCACCAGTACCGCATGAATTTGGATATCATGTTACTCTCCAATGCGCTTATTTACAACCATCGCCTTCGATGCGGGACCCCGGCCGTTGCGCATTCCGCTCTTAGCGTAGGGAAGAGGAAGGAGGGACTGGATCAATTGCATGCGACGGGATCTCCATCGCCGCACACTCATGCCAGTCGGAGCTGTCAGGGAGCAAACTGTTGGATTCGGGATATTGTTGAGCCTCGGTATGTTTCCACTCTCCGATGTCTTTCGCAGCCAAATCTTGGAATCTAATCATCTATCTTGATCTCAACATATAAGCCGTCGGGTAGTTTTCGTGAATACTGATGAGGTACCGGCGCCAGACTCGCGGCCTGGTGACCTGGTTCAAAACGACATTGAGGCGATACTTGTTCACCAGGTATGTATGCATATCATTGCCGCTAGGGTTAGCGTTGTCCTATAACCCTGTAATATTACAGATTGTGGAGTGTTTGATTGCGTGTGGGGTGGAAGAGACGGCCCTTGGCGTTATTTCTCCCTACCGGTCGCAGCTGAAAGTTATTGGACAATTCCTCAAACATCGTACCAACGTTGCTATCCATACCGTCGACAAATTCCAAGGAAGCGACAAGGACTGTGTCGTAGTGTCACTGGTGCGATCCAATCCCAAACAGAATGTTGGAGATTTGCTTCGAGACTGGCGTCGTATCAATGTCGCGTTCACCAGAGCAAAGAAGAAACTGATTATTTTTGGATCCAAATCTACTCTTCAAGGGACAGCATTATTTAATGAGTTTTTGCAAATAATCGATTCGAGTGGATGGGTGAGTCATCAATTGGTACAGTTTGTTTCCGCATTGCGTTCGTCTCCTCGCTCATAGCCGGCATAACCTTGAAGGAAATCAAACTCCCTCCTGCTGCACATACTATGCACAGCTTTCCATCCCCCGACGAGATTTCGGCCAGTCAAAAATCGCGACATATGCAATCATCGGTTGTACGCGGATCACCAGAACAGAGAGCTGTGACGGCGAAAAATAGAATAATTGCGGCCACAAAGGGCAAGTCGGGGATTTTGAGGAATGTTATGAACAGCTGTGGATTGTCGAGGATGTGATGATGGGGAAGAGGTCCATATTTATAGATTTTTGTTCATATTTTGGAAACTGCACATACACGGAACTGTACATACAGACAAAGCTAACAAAAAAGGGCTTCAAAAGTAATCTATTAAATATGATAATGTTTATTTACAATTGTGTTTGATAGTCGTACAATCTCAACAAGTTCCGCTCCAGCATAGCCACAGTGACCTTTCCGACCGAAGGCACGTAGATGGAAGCCTTTTCTTTTATGTCGTCAGTGAAGTTCTTTGCTGTGGAGAAGTTGATGGCGATAACGCCATCCTTCAGGATTGACGTATCCACGCGGTACTTTGGACTAGGAACGCCTGTGATGACTACGTCCGAGAGTTTAAGAGCTTCTTCCAAAGTAATTTTTGTCTCAAACATCTGGAATACAGAAGATCATTTAGTTGCTTTGAGCGAATGGTTAACAATATGGCGACTTTTGGAGGGATAGAATTCTACCTCATGCTTCTTCAACTTCAAACCGTCCCCACGGTGGAATTCCATGATGCCGTCAATATCGACTGAATACACTTTAGCCCCATCATTAGCCAACAGCGCCGCCAGAGGTCGTCCAACAACTTCACTTCGGTTGATAACGGTGATGATGCGACCGTGAAGTCGGTTGCCGTATGGTAGAATTTTGTTGTAAACTCCAATGTGTTCCAGAATTTTGACCATGGCAAGGGGTGTACACGGGATGATGCATTTCTGGGTTTCCAGTTGGTCTAGAAATCGAATATTGTGGTACATATTGTATCGATACTTATGGCAGAGACCCTAATGATTGGTAGAGATTGAGCTCTGAAATCTGAAAAGTATTGCGGGAACATTGGCCATCGTACCTCTACGTCTTTTCGGTAGCTGACGGTATTCTGTATGTATCCGTCCTGATGATATTCGTCGAGATTGTAAACGTCCAGCAATAACCACGAACCCGTGCCAACAAAATACCAACCTGTGTCCCACCAAATACAGGATAATACACCATAATTCCATGAACACTGGGATCCTCATTTGCTTCCACAATGCGGTCTTCCAATTCTGTTCTTGGGCATTCCCTCAGCTCGAACCGCAAGCCCGTTTCGGCGCAAGTCTTTTCCGTCCATTCGGCGTATTTCTTGGCTGCCGGGTCGTCGTTTGCGAGGAAAGCTACCAACAAGGGCTTGACCTCCAGCTTGGATATTTGATCTTTTAGCTCTTGGCTGTTTGAGTAACACAAATAAAAGACATTTTAACGTCAGTAAATAGTAACCAATGCAAATTGTAATTTCGCACACCGTACATGAACGGAGCTGCCACGTCTGAAACTTTTACCACTTTGCAGGACATGACTTTGATATTGGCTTTGAAAAGACTTGACGGGCGTCTACAATAAAAATACCCGTCCGGAGGGTGCAATCCTCGGAACGATCTCCGCTCTTGAAAGCAGGTCAGAGGCAAGAATTGCAGATCATTGTCGTGGTAACGTGCAATTCGCATGACTAGCACGTGACCAATCTGGGATCTTGGAAAGGGCAATGTGTATTCTGTTCACTGCTCTTTTAACCATGATTATACCAAGTACTTACACCGAGGATGACCTTAACAAGCGCCTTGACACGGAAATTGACGTTCTCCTCGATAACTTGACGCACTTGGTCGAGGCTGCATCGGTAATCTCGCGGTCCTTTATCCACGATCTTGGCGTGCACTGAAGGAAAAGCATACTTGACCCCTCACAACCGCAGCTACGACAAAGCAGCTTGACCGACTCGAGTCACTTCGAAACCAAAGATAAATATAAAATTGCACAGGAGCGACAGTTGATGGAGGGCGCGGCTGCAAATATCGTGAGTAATAGCCATTACCCAGGATCTGAGTGACCAACAGCTAACGAAACGTCCCATCTTTCTGTAGGTGAACTCTGCTGAATCACTATTGACGTTGACGTCGGAACTCAAGCAAGTCCTTTTACTAAACGATTTCAAGATGCTGAACGCGACCCTACACTCTCGCTGGCTAACTGTGAAAGACCGAGAAGGGAAATGTAACAATGCGCTGCTGGATTTCAAGGATGAACTGGATCGCGTCACAACGGATCTCGAGGATGCCCTCTATACGCCGTCGTCCCGTAGGAGTGGATAGAGCTAACACTCAATGATCTAACCATGAATTTCTCACCCACTTGTATATATATTTCGGGGTAGCAATTTCGAATCATTGAGCACTCGACGCCAAAATTACGTATATATTTATTGTGCATATACATTTGCATAAGAGATAAGTTATAATCTATCATCTTTATTTATCAAACTGGAGTACCTCCACCTGGAGGTCGTCGTCGCAGTAGATTATGGCGTGTCCGCCATGCAAGGGAGCCGATGCCTTCTGAGGCCAAGTGCGTGGTATATGGCAGATGGGCGCGACTGTTCTATTAGCAGAGCATAATGTTCAGTGCGTGCTATTGCATGAGGTCATCCAATGCGGAATTCACTTACCTCGTATCCAGCAGTAACCAAGTTGACAGGTATGTCCATTGCCGCCCCGCGCACCAGCATATTGACTTCCGCAAGCTGGTTCGGTGGAATCGGGCCTGTCACAATGTAAAAAACACCGGCTTCGACGTCGATGCTGCGTACCAAGCCAAGCCCGACGCAATTATGCGATGCAGGAATGAGTGGGATCTGCGACGGTACGATGCGGAGGGATTTAGCAGCTTCAGGGTATATCTATCGTGCAGAACGCGCCGCATTCCTTGTCAGCAAAGCGAGAGATGAATTGAAGTGCAACCCTCGCGTACTCACGTCTTCGTCTGATATCTCTACGGTAGATGATACAGTTTCGGGTGTCTCGTACGCAGTTTGGTCAATGACAAGCGCTACCACGCAACCATTGAGCGCATGAAGTGTCTGACTGAATGGCACCTCGCCATGCATGAAGCGAATCTTCAAGGTTTTGAAGGGAACTTGGTACGGTATCCTTGCTGTTATTGCCTCGTGAAAACTCCAACCAGGCTGCTTGGTCTCAGACAGGGCCGAAGCAGCTGGATGACCGAGAGTTTGGTAGAAATGTGACAGAAGACCCAGCGCACGGTGGTCGCTTGCGCCAAACTTCGCTCTGGAGGCAGCGGCTGTTAGGCTTACTTTGACACTGATCCAATCAACATGGGAAAGCACCTACCTTGCTGCGCTGTCGTCAATTGCTGGCACATGGGTTACGCAAACGTTTGTTTGGCTCCCGATCATGTTCGACAATACGTCGGCCAAATCAACGTTTAGGTTCTTCGATGAACTTTGGGGAGTGTTATTGGGAACGGACATTTGAAGAATGTTTGTCGGCCGAACTCGCGCTAAGAAATGAACCAGGAGATGGACACCCATTCCTATGTCGCGAATGGTTTGATAAGATGCTGGACCATATGACACGTTTCCACATACTAACCTTTTATCCATCCGTGGGTGTTGATGACTAGTGGAACCATGTTACCGTTTTTGCCACCTGCGATGGTACCCTCATACTCATGGTACAGCTCATGTAGACATTCCAGATAAAAGTCAGGATCGTGCTTCGGTGACGTGGCACCGAGATAGAAACTTCGACGAGGAGGTTGGAGGTGCGTGAACGGGGGGCCTGGTTATGTGGAGGAGGATCATACTCATTAGAACACACATTAAGCTATCCGCAAATGACTGCATAGTGGCGTACCTAACAAAGGAGCTGTGACTACATTCAATGACGCGAGTCCTGTAGATGTAAACTCGGGTTGTCCGATATCGCATTCTAAAAACGCAACTTCCTGATAGCTACGATCGCAGTTTACTAACATAACCCAATCAATTCGAACAACGTAAATCTGCTCACCAGTTCAGTAGCCGATTGACAAGATATTGAGCAAGTGTTGACTTGCCCATATTTTTGCTTCCCACAATGCAAATGACTTTACGTTGTCCCGGATCGACATGAGAAACTACCGAAGTTGCTACGTCACTCCAATGGTGTGGTATTGACAAGGCCGTGACGTTGGGTATAGGCTTGAAGATCTGAGCGTAGATAATAAGCTTGATTTGCACATGCCATGAACAAAATCTCAAAATCTTACCGGATAGAAACCTGGGATACCGATCGAAGAGCTCTTCGACACAATCATAAGTGAGAGTTCCTGAAGGTCAAGAAATCAAATCTTTCGGCACTCACCCCAATGACCTCATCCTTGAGTAAGCCCTTTAAAAGTGGCATGGATCCCTCGATACCATGCAAATTGCAGTATGTCATACTTTGCAGAGCCATGATGGTTACATTAGGATCGGCTCTTGTTTTCAGTTGTATTACAAGATCTAGAACCGCCTGTGATATTGTTCCGTCTGCAAACTGCGTCGCTGGTATTTCTTTGACCGGGGTGGAGGATATGTTACTAGCGGGTGATGCATCGGCTTTCAACACCAACAAACTGTGCGATTTTGGAGAGAAGCACGGGTAGAAAGCGAGGGGAGGCAAGGAGCTTCGGTTAGCTTTCGTTTTGCTGTTCGCGATATCTTTCCATGCTGTGTTTGCAACCAATTGATGACCGAACACCGATAAACATCCACTGATCGGAGTCGCAAGTACCATGCCTTGGAAGCATATCGTCTACAGTGGCGTCTTATAAGCATGCGGAATCGCACAAACTATGAAGGACTGAAATGGACAATACCTCGTCAGGCTTCAGTGCAACGACACAGAGGTTGGAGTTATTAGACACTACGTTTTCCACGGACGGCTGGAATGAAGAGACAGCATTCATATCCGGAAATTGTGTCTCCCATTTCCTCTCCTCAACTTGTCTCTTCCTCCCCCGTTGTCCGGACCCTCCTGACAGCCTAGTGGTAGGAGCGCTGGTCTCCCGTATCTCATCTCTATCAGACGGCAAAGACGACTGTTCGCTTATCGTCGAAGTAGTAGAAGGTGTGGACGCCAGTCGCGGAGGACCAGTGCTTAAAAGGTCAGATCCCGCAGGGCGTCGCACTTTTTTAAGGCCGCGCAGTGCTGCAAATTGATTCGTAGAATATACAGAGGCCACATCACCGTTCGTCACTTTGCTTCCTTGAACTTTCCGCTTCTTTCGGTCTGGTTTCTCCACCTCCATTTCTCTGGCTGCTCAACTTTGAGGAGCTTACGCAGACAGACGCGTCGTCAAAAAGAAATAATGCGGTGGTTTAGTCCCGAGCTGTCCAGTCTTCCACTGAGCAGTTCTGGTTTTCATCTGTAGTTTTTACCTTGTTTTACTTACTGCTGCCTTTTGGATAGAATCAGAAAGGAAAAGCTTGTCTGAGCTCATTGTATCTCACCCTCTGTCCCTACAGATGACAGCTATGGCGGACAATGACGAGATTTTGAAGCAGATTGCACTTTTGTCAGGTGCGGCTCTCTCGTACACACCCGTCCAACACCGGGCATAGATTTCATTAACTTATTGCCACAGGTGCACTGAATCGGCAGCCACGTTTAAGCTCGAGCACACCATGCCATGGACAAACATTCCATCCGTATCAGAAGCAACCGTTCCAACGGAGCCACAACCTGACTCTTATCAACAAGGCAACCAACGCCCCCCTTCCGTCCACATCAGTTACCAATTCCAAGCACCTGCCTGCAAGAACAGCGTACAAACCATCTCGTCACCGGACGCTAGTCAATATACCGAGGTCATCTTCATTGCCTCTCGATGTGCCGTCAGGTCTGCCGCAAAACGAAGTACACGATCCGTCCACGGCTTTTGTAAAAACGGGCAATAAACTTGTGCGGGTTGGGAGTGGTAGGTAGTGCTCCTCGTTATGGTTCCATGCATGGATAGGACCAAGGGCAACTGTCGTTATTTCGGGTAGCCACCCGATATTCTAACTTATCTCACTCTAGCGCCACTGAGCAAGTCAACGCCTCCAAAACCACCGACACCTAACCGGTTCGTGACGCTACTTGTGTGTGCACTTCAGATTGGCCAATCTCATGTCATATTTGCGTCAGATCAAAGAAGCTGTCGTCGAGAAAGACATATTCGAGATCCGCAAATAAGACGCTCATCATCGTGGATGGAATGCAGTACAGCAAGAGCGCCGATGGTAGTAAACTAGTAGCAGCTAATGCGAAACGAGGTACAGTAGTCATTTGCAGTGTCGAGCAGCAAGTGTGTGTTGATCTGGTATGCTAGATCCAGCAACGCCACGGCGAAAAACTGTAAACATCAACGGGGTTGCTTTCATTCGGGATGCATCGGGGAGGAAACTTATACGCAAAACAGGTATATGCATGCGATTCACAGTCCGAGAACGGTTTACCGATCAGCAACGTGCGATGCTTAAACTGCAGAGATTACGCCACAGAAGAAAACCCCAAAGCGCGTGGTCCTAAATGGGCTGTCTTTCGTGCGAAGCAAAACAGGAAATCTCGTCTTATCAAACAAAACGCCTTCCTCTCTCAAGTTTGTGCTGGGCATTTACTGTAAGAATTTCAGCTTGGTCACTAAAATTACCATTACAGGGAAGGTACAAAGGCGATGCATAACAGAAATAAGATTCTACGGAAGCCAAAATACTGCCAATTCTATCGTTTTGGTATGTATCCGCATGACTGTAACCTTTAGCGTTTCTAAAGGTGCATTTCCGGGCACTATAGGTCGATGCGACAAAGGTCTTTACTGTCGCTTCGCTCACGTTCCAGAACGATTGGCAGTGTGCCCCGCCTTTCTAAAAGGCCAATGTGATGTGAAGTCCTGCAAACTTTCCCACAGCCCAAATATCCATAATATG
The DNA here is from genome assembly GCA_006535965.1 of Spizellomyces sp. 'palustris'. Lineage (NCBI taxonomy): Eukaryota > Fungi > Chytridiomycota > Chytridiomycetes > Spizellomycetales > Spizellomycetaceae > Spizellomyces > Spizellomyces sp. 'palustris'. Next base: position 18,006 of record QEAR01000068.1, on the reverse strand, counting down.
CCCACCTGTCTGCATTTTGAGCGTGGACGCTGTAGGAACGAGAATTGTCCGTACCTGCATGTCAAGCTAAGTCCCGATGCTGCTATCTGTCGCGATTTTGCGCTTGAGGGTTTCTGTGAGGCTGGTGATCAGTGCAAGAATCGGCATATTTACCAGTGCCCAGATTTTGCGGAGGGGAAATGCAAAAAGAAAAAATGCCATCTTCCTCATAAGCCGAAACCGAAAGATGATCGCGAGCGCCGTGCTGACGCGAAAAACGGCAACTGGTCCAGAATGCAACAGCATGCAGACGAGGAGAAAGAGGATGCAGAATTGATGCAATTACCTATTCGTCCTGATTTCTCAGTAGATGTTATGGAAGATCTAACAGATGAAGAGGGGGAAACCTCTGATGACACTGATATGGAGGACGACGTACAATCGCATTCAACTGCCAGCTCTGATGAGGTAGAGAGTGGCGAATGCAGTGAAGAAGAGGAGGATGATGAGGAAGAAGAAGAAGACAGTGAGGGTGACACAGAAGAAGAGAACCAGGTGATTCAAGTCTACTCAGAGTCGGAAGAGGAGTCAATGGACGAGTATCCAGCTCACTCCTCAGCCATCACTGGGAGGAGCATATCGCCCATGGAATTTATTGATCTAACGGATGACTAGCTCTTTGTCTCATTATCTTGGTCGCTTGATGTAAAAGAATAGACAGATCCGCTGTAAATAAAGAATAAATACCCAGCTTTTTTGCAATCATCCTACGAATTGCTGTGGCAGCAAAACCTTCAGAAACGTAAGTTTGCCAAACCCTCGGTTGCGCGCGCAACACGACGCGCCTTTAAAACCCTTTGGAACAGGTAAAAGGTAACCAACATGACTTGGCGTTTACAGCAAAAGGCTTCTTTAGAGTGGGGATTTTGGGACAAGTTATTTAAAGGGAGGGACGGTTTTCCTCAGCTTTCTCTCGTCAATCACGAAGAACCATTCCAAGATTTAAGCGTTTTGCACACTTTCCTTGGACGTTCACAAAAAAGCTTTCCCCCGTAGCGGTCGCGCTATCGCATGTCACGCTAGCCGGACTTGATCAGAACACAAACACTCTCCTTTTAACACCGTTTTTAATCCCAGCCACCAGCCGCCAGTTTCCGGCCAAAAAGCCTTGACCATCAGCAGCCAAGACCAATTCACCATTGTCTAAAATATGCCGACCACCTCCAGTGAGCTGCACCAAGACGACGCACAACACCAACCTCCACTCAAAACCCACCCAATATCACTCACACTCCTCTCACAAGCACCTCGCTACACCACCCGTCTACTCCCCCGCCTTTTGAACAGCGGTCCCAAAGTCCGTGGAGCGGCCACAAACAAAAGATCGGTAGAAACGGTCGTCCAAACTGTCCCCGATTTGTTTGATAGGAGAAATGACAAGTATCCTGCGCCCTTGGACGTGTGGGTTTCGATGGATTGAAATAGTCTTTTGACAAAAGTGGATGAGGGACTTTGGAGTGAGCGGACTGGAGAATGATGTAGGATGGATTGCACACTGGCGTTTTCCGTTTGAGTAGTGCCAATTTCTTGTACATTCATTGCTTGTTTCTTGTATCCATTCCTGTATGTTACCAAGCGATCTCTTTGCATACCCTGCATTGGCTGTTTTTCCTTAATATATTTGAAAAGTTTCGAGTTTTACATTGCTAATTCTGTACATTAAATTAAAACAAAAGATGAACTGGCTTCTCGCATCTCCAAACACGATCGACCACTTTCATCTACCGAATATTCACAGCATGGAAAACCTTATGGTACATTGTGGCGACATCGAACCCCAGCCTTTGCACAATCTGTGCGGCATCTTCCTCGGGAAGGAATGTTGTTATGGATTGGGGAAAGGTCAGTTTGCGAGGCGGGAGGAAATTGAGCTTCTGGCGCTTGACGGGATGAGAACGGACCTCGGTAACCGGGATATGGGGGGATATGGGGCGCTTGATAGTCTGAGGTTGCAGAGGTAAGATGCTACCTGACATGAGCTCAATATCCTCGTCTTCCTCTTCAAAAATCTCTTGGAGGGTAGTGTCCGGTAACTTGTGCTGACCTGTTCCCGCACCGCTTTGCATCCGTCCGTTGCTTGATTGCGACTCTGCTACCACCACTACGGTGTCCGGGATCTGGTCCCCCATCGTCACCAGCGCTGTGATTTCGACCTCCTGGACTGCCATTCCCTGGACATTTTCCTCAGCTATTGCCATTTTATCAGGCACACGGTCGTCTGGCTGTTGGTTGGCTAATTCCTCTGCCACACGGTGCTCTACTTGAGTATTCGGCAGCTCCTCAGCCTCGCCTTTCGTGTCCCCTGTTGCCTGAGTGTCCTCCATTTCCATTTCCGTGCATGGATCAACGCTTGCGTCTCCCATCTCAATAGCCTTGTCACCTTCATCCACTTCCGTATCAGAGTTTTCGACATCCACTACCATCCCCGTGGGAGATTTTTCTGCGGCCTTTACTGGTGAAGCCGCGCCATGTTCGCTAACATCCACATCCAGCGGCAGCTCCACATCCATTGTCATCTCCCCCCTCCTCGCTGCGAGGACGGGCGGGGGCGTCTCGAGGACTACAAGCTTACTCTCAACTCGCTGGATCGGTGGGATTCGAAGCTCTATGACATCCCGTGCATCGTCCGCTGTAAGCAACGCGTCGGCATTCTTGCGGGCATTACTATCACCTCTGGCGCCTGAATGAGGGAGTTCCACTGTTGCTTTTGCGCTTTTCTCGTCGGTTGTACTACACAGGGCAGGTAATTTCAACAGTATGCTCGTCTCATCAGGCTCCGTTCTGCTCAAAAGCGCTTCAATCCAACCGTCCACGAGCAAGTCTTGGACACCAGCCGCCAGATGACAAATCGGACATGTAAACGTGCGATGCTTGAGTTGCTCCTTGAGATGCGTTTGCAGGTCGAAGCACTGGTAGTTGGAGAACTTGCCACTCAACAAAAGCCCGGCACCGAGCTCAACAACGGCAAGAAACAACTTACTGCTATATGTGCGCATCCTGACGTTCGAACAGGAATTTCCAATTTTTTCCGTGTTGTAGGATCGACAAGGTCTAAGAAAGCAGTAGGATCATCGTCCTGCGTCGGCGTTCGCGACCGAAGATCTAAGGGGAACACAGGCAATAACACATCAGCAGGATGCAATCTGTCCGAAATGGCGCACGGCACTCACATCTATCCCAGCTCGTCTTGGGATCAATTCTCTGCTTCTTTACTACCTGTACTGCTTCAGCCATGTCTACGAAAACGACATAGTCAACCGCAACCATCCTCGTATGTGCATCGTCAATCCCATCCCAGTCACAAGTAAGGGCAATTTTATTACTACCCGCAACGAGTGCAGTATTCAAAAAGACTGGTCCGTCACGTTCTTTACGATCGGATACCAAAGTCACTTCGTTGCACGTAACTCGAGATATAAACGATGGCCAAGTCTCTATCGTGTCATCTGATCGATTACAAGTTATCCGCACATTGTGGCGAGGGGGACCAGACTTTGCATCCTGTGTACGGATAATGGTATAAAGACCTGGGCTTACTGTGATCAGAAATGCCAAGCAAGTTGCCTTGCGTGTAATTTCGACAGGATATCGCAAGTAACATCGCCGTAACGGGAAAAGTTCCGAAATGTTTGGAGTAGCATCCATGTCGCTAACGGCAGGTGCTCCAACTAGATTTGGTTGGGGTTGAGGATGATGCACGCCCTTCTGAATCGACATTTCAAAGCCATTGGTCGATGGTTGCTTCGAAATTCGATGCTCACGCTGTTCCATCACAGCATGACATTTGGCTCGAAAATCCGCGCTCCATGGTGTGATATTTGGATCTAATGCCCTGGCACGCTCGAGCTGTTTGAGAATCGTGAGCCCATTCACGACAACGTCTTGAAAAGCAACCGCGGAGCCGAGAATGAGAAACATGCTTCCACAACTGACGTAAAAGGAAGGAACAAGCCAGATACGTACCCACTAATTCCGGAGGCATCAGATGTTGGAACTGTGCGGCGACTGTGAAGACGTGAAGCACTTGTGCAAAATATACCGGCACCTTTAACCCTCGAAAGCAGCTCTAAGAAAGAAAAAGCACGTTCGGTTAAGCCACTAGACTAAGTAAGCAACACACTATCAAGCCTCACCAATAAGGCGTCCTTCAGATACAGAGCATACATCCAGGAATAGGCATTCTCAACACGGCAGAACCATGCTAACTCTTTCGTCGCTATCGAATACGATTCTAGTCCTCCTAGAAGCTTGGCTAGTTCACGTAACCATTGAATTACAGGTGCTGGTGTTATAAAATTGGGTCGCCTCCTTGCTAAGAATCCCTTCACTTCGCTGGCCAATTGCGCGTAATGACGTCGATATCGGGTCCATTCTGTTAAGTAGTGCTGTGGTTGAGCTGAAGGCACGCCCGGTGGTTGTTGGACTTGCAGTGGGCCCGGATTGTGCTGAAAAGTACTGTTCGGGGTGTTCTGAGTGGGAGTGACTTGTGGTTCTCCCCGATACGTTTGTGTCGTGATGATGGGGGTATTCTGCGACTGAACAGTCTGCATACGAACCTCCTGCTGCGTTCTTGGCACCGGTTGCTGCGAATGTGTTACTGGTAGCTGGTTCATATGATTCTTTTGCGTCGCTGATTGCTGTTGGGACATCGCGCTTGCGGTGCCTTGAGGATCATCCGTTCGATGCCCGATTCGCTGTTGGATTGAATTCGACTGTTGAGGCATTATTCGACCTTCCAATTCCAGCCTCCTATATCTAGCTTGATACAACTCTCCATTCAAATTTCGCTCCTTTGTAACAAGATCGTCGTACATTTCTCTAAGCTTTTCTTCTTGCTGGTGTACATGGGCTGCCCGCTTTACGATATTCTTAAAAGACTGCCCGCCCGTCGAGCCTCTTTGCCGTGAATTGCCGCCATCATTCATGTTTAATGTACTTGAACCCGATGAGATTCCTTCATACAAGCCTCTGGCGACTTGCTGACCTTGGTAATGATTTAGACGAGTTCCTGACGAAGTTGTATAAACCACAGTCCCCGACGACGTTGGCTGAACTTGACCGGTGGCGGTGCCAGCAATGCCCCGAGGGTTACTAACTGCTGTAGGCGCATGTTGCGATTGATGCGTTTGTACCGCCGGCTTAAGAGATCCCGATGAACTGAGGTTTGCAGGGCGCAGTTGCCTTTCACTGGATTGCGTAGCCTCTATCTGCGCATGTGTAACAGATGCATCTGCTGCACTACGGTCGGGTGTTGGTGTCACGGTTGGGTATGCCAGCACTGCTTGGAGAAGATGAGCCATGCCGTGTGCATATACCAAATTTACGGGGTACGGGATTGGAGCAAGACTTCCCGACGCGTGCATGTAAGTAAGTCCACTGACATGTGATTGCTGATTCAAAGCACAGGTGGCCGTGCTGCTCGGGAATTGCCTGCTCGCAGATGGAACGTGTACTTGAGGTGAACGGCCGGGAGCCAGAGAAGTCCATGATTCGGCATTTGTTTGAATGCGGCCCGCTCCTAAATGCGGTGCATTCGCGAAATGTGTGCCGGCAGGAGGATTGTTTGAGATCGTGCCTACCAAGTATCCCTGCAAATGTGTTTGCCTACGGTTACCGAGAGCGTGTTGCTCGCCAGAGGTCCCTGACCAACTCAATGGAAGCCGCACATCGTTCGTATTTAACAGATGAATCATGCTCGCTACAAATCCGATATCCTGCGGCGGGCCGCCACTAGTGTCTTGGAAGTACGCTGAAGAAGGTGCGACACTCCGTGGATCACTAGTTTGATATTGGGATACGGCAGGGGAAGCGTTCTCAGGTGGCAAGGTTCTCACTTGCCGCGTCATTGCAGGGAAGGAAGCTTGTTGAGATCGGCCGGTATGCTGTATCGTAGCTTGATTTGTTCGGGGCGCTGGCATCTGTCGGGGATCCGGTTGAGGAATGGTTTTAATAGAATCCCCGCGACTGACTGATCCTGCATTCGTTGTCGTCGAGTCGCTTTCCGGCAAACTATGGGCCTTCATAACCAGCGGCAGGTGTGAACCAAGAAACGCAGTACCGACATCCTGCGGAGTGAGATCTTGACCAGTTGGATCGACGGGCACATCCGAGGAGGACAGCCTACGAGCGGTTCCAGGGGGCTGTTCGGATATACTAGCAGTAAATGCTGCCGTGTGTTCGACACTCCCATGCACACAGTGCGGAATAGGTTTTGAAGGGTACAACGATGGCAAAATTGCATAAGATGCGGGCTCTCCGATAGCAGATTGCGAAGATGCAAGTGCGCTTCGCATGTCAGAATTCTTGCCAGCTGGTGAAGTTTTCTGTAGGGGATATATTTGGATGGGGGCAGCGCTGTTGATGATTGGGTTTGAAAGCGTCTTCCCGGGGAATGAAGCTGAAGCAGTAGGCTGCGAAGGTGTTAGGGACCACGGATACTTCCAACTTGACTCTCCAAACGGGACCGCATCTTTGCCAGGCCCAACGGGAGCTGGAGACCAAGCAGTGCCAGCTACCGTGTCCTGTTGAGAGGAATTTCCATAGTGTTGATGCGAAGGTTCAGCTCTGATTCCTGCTTCCGCAGGAAGTACTGATTGCTGAGGACTAATGATCGTAGCTGCATATCGTAGTCCATCAGCGATCCCAGATTCAGATTTTATTTCCGCGCGAACTCGGAATGGCCGCGTACATGCGGGTTTCACAGTCGTGCTCAGTGATCTGGCTAATTTCAATGACTGTTCGTACTTTTGCCGATAAAATTCTGCTACAGCGTGCGCTTCTTCCGGAGTTTTCGGGACAGTTTCCATTTGAATATCCGACAACGGGGTCATATCTGCACGTCTTTCGTTGAGATCCAGAGCATAACACCTGGAAATAGGTAAAAAAGTCTATATATGTACGAAGGATGGGAGATATGTTGGCCCTAACCCTGATCACAATCGAGGAAATCAGTATGATACACACGAAAGCCAGTGCCTTTTTTCGCTGAGCAATGTCAATGAACAACCGCATGTGAAAACTTACAGCCAACTGCCTACTAATGGCAAAGAGAAATGGGAATAAGTTGCCCTTATGCGTCACTGATCTCGGACTTAGATCGCAGTCGTGGAGACTAGAACTGTGTAGGACCGGTCATTTCACAACTTCTACTAAGAACACCACTTCACCCGCTGAGTGGAGGCAAGGAACGAGCCAACCGCCTCCCCAGGGTGACTTGCTACAGTCAGATGGCAAATGGACAAATAATCTACAAGGTGGAGCTGCAATGATTTGACAGCTCTGACAAAGCTTGTATAGTGGATCGAACCAAGCACTCGGACATCTCTTTCGGACAGAGTCTTTTACGTTATCACAAACATGACAAACATGATCCAATTCTAGCTGACCAGATTCACCAATCCCAAGATACCGGATCCTAACAAATAGTTGTAAGTTCAAAGTAAGTGCGCTTTGAAAAGCAAAGCTCAATGATACGTACCAGCTGCCACGACCGCTGCCACTCTCGGACCTGCAGCCCTCGCGTTCCGAGTCTGCGCAATCAGCCTGTTTCTATACCACCATGCACCTCCACCAACACCCCAAAGTGTTGCAGTCCCCAATAAACGTTGCGAGAGAGGGGCCTGAGTCACAGCTTGTTGCTGTTCGGGTGGCAGGTTATCATTCTGTTGTGCGATTTGATCTTGTGCGGATCGTGGAAACAGGCCGCCAAACATGGAAACAAGGGTGTGGCCCTATAATAACATGAAGGATTCATTAGCTCACAATTGTTGAACCCAATGAACATATCATGACGACAATCAAGGCCCGTTCGCAGACACTTACCACTGCACTCCCTACAGCTACTCCCGCAGCCGTGCTGGCAAAACGACCCAACATGGATTCTCCTCGTGGCTGCTGGGGGGATGATGGAGGTGCTGATCGAGAAGGGTTAACAGGGGGCGCGGAAGAGTAAGATCTGTTCCGGGGAGCTGCTGGCGGTGTCGAGGTTCGAGGAGCTGAACCACCGCGGCCGCCGCTTCCACTACCGCTTCTGCGAGGCATTTCGTTGTTGTTGTTGTTGTGGTTGTTTTGTGTTGGGTGTAAAGTATGTCGAATATGGCAACAGATCGTGAAAGGTGTCCTATCGTATTTATACCTTTGTCTAAAGGGTGAGCAGTCTTGCGTTGCTGAAACGTGGCTTAATCTTGTTGGCCGCGCGTCATTGCTTACGAATTAGGCATGACAAGTGAATTTTACCTCATCGTCTGCTCCCCAGATTGTCATCGGCTCTTCAGGATTTCTGCAGCATTTATTCATCAACCTGTCGATAATTTTGAAGTCTTATCACCGGAACAGCGAGAAAGGGCTGCTTCCTGCGGACATATCGCAGACATTGCTTGTGTTTTATCCTTTAGCAGACTGTAAAGTACACGGGAGGGCAATCGTACACACTCTATCAAGCATTTCCAGAATGTACTAGATTGATTAGCAATAATTTAATGCGAGCCTGCGATCTTGCGCGGGTAGATCCCAGGTGAAAGTGGTTGACTGTCACAATGTTGGACTGGAAGTGCCAGCCAAAGGAAGTGATGACGTAGCTGCTTGACTTCACGGTGAAGGTTACATGTCATGCCATGATCAAAAAGCGCAGTAGCACTCCCGGCAGGGAATTTTGAGTAGATGACAAAGTTGGACACAATCCACAATCATTACATTTCATTACCGTTTCGGCGACTGTGGTCGAAATGCGGCCACGTTTCCCATACTTGAGCGCTATAGTCCTAGTTCTGCTCCATCAAGTTAGATCATACCCGTGGTCCACTAGCTATGTTTGTTTGATTATTTTATCTGTAATCTTCTTGATCTACTTTACGAATTATTAGGGATAATGCAGTTGACAAAATATAGATCCAATTGAGGAATACAAAGCCCTGAATATATGGTCACCAATAGGTCCGAGTTTACGCACCGACGATGCGGATGTGCACCGTGTTTACAACTGCACCGGGATGCATTTCATGTGAACACCGCGCTGCTGCCATGCATTGATCTTTAACGCAACACTTGCTTCGTGTTGGAAATTAGTGGCAAAACCATGTCATTGGTCAGAACCGGGAATCCAATATCTCCGGGCTGTTACATCTTCAGTGGGATAAAATCCAGAAGATGATCACACTACCTCAAAAGCTATTTTTAGATTGGTTGGATGTCGGACATAGGCAACGCATTCATGACGAATGAACCACATGAATAGGGACCCCGCTGGAATAGCTGTTTGGTCTGGTTAAGCGTGAGCCACTAACTCTAGTGATTTAGGGGTCGAATTATATTTTCCCCTGCCCTTGTAACACTGCGCAGAAGGTTCTTTGAGGGAGAAACCCAGGCCGGATGCAGAGGATTTTGGGAACCGTTTTGAGCGTCTTCTTGATATTCGATATTCTGTAGTATCTATATCTTTAATTGTTGGATTTGGTTGGTTTTCGTTAGTGGATAATGCCGCTTTCGACGATTGCGGGGTTTACGGAGGAGTCTACCCGACAGTGTCGGGAGTTGGTTGGATTCTGGAGAAGGAGACAGGAGATCGAGCAAGAGTATGGGATGGCGCTTGGTGAGTCCGTCATATCCTGCCGTTCCGACTTTCTGGTACTAACGATATGGCTGTTACTCCAGCGGAGCTATGTCAAGGCTACCACCGATCGGCCTGGGAAGGCATGCGTCCACATTCTTATATCCCATCCATCCACCAATCCCCTGGTGCCCCTACCTCAGTCCGATCCCAACTCTTGAGCATGAGTTTATGGACTGCCGTCTTTGATGCAGCTGACCAACTGAACTCTCTGGCGGAAGCTCACATCCAAGTCGCCAACCAGCTACAACGCACAGTGATCGACCCAATGCAAGGACATATCCGGGAGATGGAGGCCATGCGTAAAGCACACCTTGACCAGGGTAGAGCCTTGACGAGACAGTTGCAAGACACATACACCGATTTTCGGCGGGCAAAACAAGAGTATGATAGCGCTCAGACAGCGGCGAGCGAAATGGTGGATAGTTTGAGTAAGGCTCAGTTGAGGGCGGATAAAAAGAGGGATTTGGAGAAGCTGCAAATCAAGGCTGCAGGAGCTATTGAGAGAGTATCGGTTGCGGCGGAGGGACTGAGAAAATCAGAGGAAAAGCGCTCAACAGCTCAGCAGGTTTATTATGAACAAATGATGCCTGCGTTGGAGAACGTAAGTCATTGCCTCTGTTTCTGGTTCACTTTACCATGTTCATTTGATGTCGTCATATACAGGAAGTCAGAATGTACGAGGAAAAGCGGCTCTCTCTCATACGAAAAGCCATGAACGATGTTGCCTCTCTAGATTGTATTGACATTGAGTCCCGCGGCGCCGTCCTTCGCTCCGTCCAAGACCTCATGTCCAGTATCGATACCCAAAAGGACATTGTTATATTTGAGCAAAACCACACAGGCAGAGCAGAACGGGTGGATTTCAACACTGTTTCAGTTCGAAGTTTATTGAACCCGCTCAAGGCTGGGCGTGTGTACATTAAGCGAGGGGACACTGTCAGTGGCTGGACAACCAATTACTTTGTTATAATGGACGATGGGATATTATACTGTTTCGACCACGAAGATTCCGAGTCACCTAGAGAGGTGGTGACGCTGTCAAGGGGACAGGTTTGGTCTCTAGACGACAGTTACTTTGGCCGAGCGAACTGCTTTCAGTTGATTTTGGACTGGAGCGAGGAGGGTGCGGCTTCCAACAGTGGCCGAATAACCTACAACCTGATTGCAGAATCTGCCAATGACAAGCATGAATGGATGCAGACGTTTCGCAAATTCTGCTCATGCTGTCCTAAATGTGCTGCAGTCTACGGTAAGAGCCACAACGGTGTGGAATCACCAAAACAAGACGGAACCAACGTCCGGTCCATGCGGCTGTGGGTTATGGAAGCCAAGGATCTCAAATCGAGCAGCACGGGACTTGGAAAGAGCATCAATCCCTACTGTGTTGTTCTATTCAACGATGTGAAGCAGGCGAGGACGGGGATACGGAATGAGGAGAGTCCCTTCTGGGGAGAGGAGTTTCGGTTCAGCGACATTCCGCCGTGTCGATCGAGGCTGAGATTACTATTCTTCAACGGCGCTACAATGAAGTTGCAAAAGGATTCCGAAATTGGTGAGTTTCGGCCTAGTTTATTTTCGGTTCTCACTTTGCGGAACAGCTAAAACGTTTGCTGCTTTATTCTAGGCTACGTGAGTATCAATCTCTCCACCCTCAAGACTGGCAAAAAGGTCGAAGAATGGTACCAAATCCGCCCATTCGCACGAGCCAGCGACAATGCAAACTCTCCCGTGGGAGCCGTTCGAATCGCTTACATTCTTTCCAATGACCAATCTCTGCCCATTGCCCTTTACGAGGAGTTTTTGCAGATTGTAACAGAACCCACTCTGACATGTGTCAGATTCCTGGGAGGGATATTAACACAGCAAAGAGAGGAGTTTGCCAAAACCGTTTTAAACATTCTGATTGCCCATAATAGAGATGTGGAGGGCGTCAAGTGTTTGACGAAGGACGAGATTGTAGCTACTGGTGAGTGTTTCAATCTGGAGCCTGGATGTCACAATCGGGCTCATCTCCTTTGTTACGCTGGCAGATGATCCAAACATCATTTTCCGGGGTAATTCTGTCGCCACCAAACTACTTGATCAGTACATGAAGTTGGTTGGTCAAGAATATCTCCATCAGACGCTTCAATCCCTCATCCGCGGTGTCTACACCTCGAAAGAGAGTTGCGAGGTCGATCCTGCTCGTCTTCCGCAAGGCAAAGAAACCGAGCTACTGAAACGGAATTGGAAACGCCTCTTAAATCACGTCACAATCTTTTGGGAAGCCATTCAACGCTCCGCTAACAATTGTCCCATCGAGCTGGTTGCCGTTTTTTCGGACATGGCCCAAACTGCCGGCACAAAGTTTTCAGAACCCAAAATCAAGTATGCTGCTGTGAGCGGATTCATCTTTCTTCGGTTCTTTTGTCCGGCTATTTTGTCTCCCAAGCTGTTTGGAATTATGAATGATCACCCCGATGCATCTACAGCCCGAACGTTGACTCTAATTGCAAAGATTCTGCAAAATCTGGCCAATTTGAGCGAATTCGAGGGAAAAGAGCCTCACATGGCGCCTAGCAACAACTGGATTGCCACACATGTCGACGCAATGAAAGGGTTTATTGAGCAGGTCTCAACACCACCTGACGGGATGGGTCGACCGCCCTGTCCTAAACCTCGAGTAGATCTCAGGAGAGAAAGCGCTGTATTGCACCAATGCATTAGCGAAAAATGGGATGACATTAAAGCGAGCATCGAGGCAGTGACCACCCCAGAAGATGTGGAAAAGAAAGCAAAGTTGACAAGTTTGATTCCAATCATGGAAAAACTCAATGTTGCTGCCCAAGAGCAGGCAAGTCAGAGGGGACCCAATGGGGAAAGTGAATTGTTACCAGTGTTGCCACCTGTCACTGCCACAACCCTGACGGAGGAAGCCGACCCTGCGTTTGAAGCGTACACCAGGCCAAGAGGGCTGAGCGTATACGGAGAACATCCATTGTTCGATGATGAGGCAAAGCGGCGAGGGAGTGGCGGAAATGAAGGATTAATGCCAGATCCTCTCGGTTCGGGCCAACTCGGTTCAGGCCAACTGGCCCCGCTACCACCACCGTCAGCACCTGTCACATCGACACAACCAGCGTTACGAGTGATATCAACGCACGTTGGTTCTGCTGCGCCAACCCTCGTCGCGCCGTCGCCCATGTCAATGGCAGGACAATTTGACATTGCGCACATCCCACCGGCACCTCCAATCCCACCGGTACCCGACTCTGCCCGCAACCAGTCACGTCCCAGCCCGCTGCGCAAACCCAAAGCCATTGTGGGTACCCCGCAAGCCGTGGACCACATTAAAGATTTCGTCCGCGGGCTTGGGAGCGGAAGCACCAATTCATCGAATCTCGTGTCATCCAATGCGGCACAGGCGACAATGTACCCATTCAGTATGCAGGACGGACTCTTGTCTAATGCCATTGCCGCTGTGGACGACGACGATGAGGATGCCTTTGTTTTGGCGCCAATGAGCCCGTTAGTTACCCCTCAAGAGGAGAAACAAAAGAGGAGAATCAGCTGGGGGCGCATGGTAGGGTCAAGGCGTGAAGGCAGTATTGGAAGTGACGTAGGCACTCCTATCGGGTCTGCTCGCGCCCAAACTGAGCATATGAATGCTCCGTCCCCAATGGTGGTACCTACGCCACTTGCTGCTGCTCAACGTTCTCAACGCCCCACAACCCTGACAACTACTGGGACAATACCACGGACAACCACTACACCACCGCCGCCACCTACTAACAGAGAGCAGCCGGCTGCAGCAACTCCTACTCCAACCCTTCAGCAAGAGACACCCAAATCTCCCAGTAAACCGGCAAAGTCCCCGACCAAGAAGGGTTATGGGTTCTTGGCGCGAACCAACAAGGTTGGAACGACTCTTCGCAACATTCTCACAGGACGAGACTCTTCCAAGCACTCCCATTCCAAATCTGGGGATAATCTGACACTTGGAAGTCATCCCCTTAGTCCGGGACATGGCTCATCGTCGTCGAGTAGTCATTATGGCACCGTCACATCCAGCAGCAAAGAAACGCGGACCCATCGGTCGGCCACAAATCTGTTCCGTAAAAAAGGTTCAGCCACAAGCATCGAGTGCGTGTCTCCTAGTACGGGTCCACATGATCCGCTTGACGAGGAGTCGATGCACCGGGAGACACAGCAACCTTCGTGGCATGCTGCAGAGGAAAGAAGGCGTGTGCCCATGCCCATGTCGCTTCCGAGCGGTGGATTCATGAGAGGACTGTAGTGTACACAATGTTGCTGCTGTGTGCTTTTTGAAATGTATTTTCTTTTTCTGCTCCTTGTTTAATAAATTTCTTGCATGTTAATCGCCAATCCCCATTCTAAATGCTTTGTCGGAACATCCAACGTCGTATTCCCTTCTTGTTCATTTGACCATAAATGGAAATATGACGGTAAAGCCTAATTCGAAGAGTTACATAATAAAGGTTGTAGCTATAGGTGAGTATGACCCAAATATGGTTATAGTGAAACCAAAATGCGGGTAAATTCTCCACCCATGAAATGACGACATGTCCCTTTGATTCAACAGACAGTTGGTCCCACTGGACGGGAATGACGCAGATCGGTTGTTGGACAGCGAGGAGGATGGGAGGTGGCCGTTTCACCGGAAATCACGTGGATAGGAAGCTAGGGAAGAGACGCTGAGACTTTTCTCCCTTGCTTCGCTTTCCCATCATCACAGAGGCATTGCTGCAAAATGCCCGCATCTTCATCGCTTCCCATTCACCCCTCGGACGACATGGACGACTCTCTGGTCAGCCACATCAAACTGAGAACGTACTCTTACGTTGGACAGGCCTATTTTCAGGAACTTGCAGAAACGCTTTGCGAGTGTTTGGGCGTATTGGTTGCTTTTGTCGGGCAGTTGGCGGAGGAGGACGATGAGACGATGTCAGTGCTGGATTCAACAAGAGACGATTACAAAGTTGGAAAAAGACCGTGCAATAATAGAGATGTGGGGTTTTCTCTCATCGCTTCTTATTCCCAAGAACGGTAAGCGACTGAAGAGTGCGCAGTTGAGCGTGGGAATCTGTTATCATCAGAGGCGTGCCATGTCGCAAAACGTAGTGTAGCTCCAAGGGAAGCAAGGCAGTGTGACGCACCCAAAAAAATATTGGCATGCCATACGCAGTACGGGAGGATTCTCGTCAGTGAGGCATGTCTCAACATGAGAGCTTATCAGGGCGCAGTAGAGATGTCCTACATGGCAATGGAATACCCGCGATGCTCTGAGAAATTTGTTACAATAGCAAAGCTCCACGCATTTATGTGATCCACTCTGTACTCATCGCTCGTCAATCTTGCAGAGTTCGAAATACATCAGCAACCGTGTTCCCAATCCCAAAAGACATATTTGCGCACTTAGACCAAGGAGATCCGATTGTTATCCCTTCCCAATTGGCATCTATCATCCCGACTTCCACCTTAAAGGCATTTCCCGATGCAAACCTCGAATCCTGCTGTCTGTTAGCGCTCAAAAACGCGAGTGGTGTCACAATAGGCATCTTGGGCGTAGGAACTAACGTACAGAACTCGCTCCATCTGCATGCCATGGCGCCAGAATCAGCATCAACCCCGCTCGCTGCTCGCGTCCTGAAAGAGGTTGGATGCAGAGTGAGCAAGGAACTCGAGCGCTCAACGGAACTCCGTCACCTTAAAATTGAATCCGCAGCTGCGCAAGCAGCAACGAAATCCAAAACGCATTTCCTGGCAAACATGAGTCACGAGATAAGAACACCGGTTTCTGCCATTATTGGGCTCACAGATATGATCCTTTGGGATTCAACTGATTTGAAAGACGAACAGAGAAATCGACTTGAACTTATAAACTCAAGCGGCGAACATTTACTAGCTGTTATCAACGACATTCTCGACTTGTCAAAGATTGGGGACGAGGATCTCAAGTTTGTTCTACAGGACCGTCCCATGTCGTTGCGAAGATGTTTAAAGGAGGCGGTTCAGCTGGCGAGTATGTCACCAAGTCTATCGAAAAAAAGAATAATTGTCGTGGAGGGGCATGCAGGAAATTCTACGCCGACCATATTCAAGTCTGTGGAATCCGTTGAGGGAGCAGCACCAGCGCTTTTGCTGCGTTGGGACGTTGATCCATCTGTTCCTGACATGATTATAGGGGACACGACGCGATTGCGGCAAATCGTCATGAACCTCTTATCCAATGCATTAAAGGTACTTGAGTACAGATTGCTGCTGTTGGTGCTATAGGTACTGACAAAATGCATGCATTACAGTTTACGAATCGCGGTGCTGTGACACTTAATGTGACAAAACTCCCATCGTCTCCCCTTGCCAACACCTTTACTGCGGATAACCCCCTCTTTGGTCCTTCCGGATCAGAAGGTTGCGAGGAGCAGGCGGTGACGCTAAGCGGTTCTCCTACATTTGAAGGACGACATATACCCACTCCTCCGCAAACCCTAGATCGACGGTCCTCCATTGCCGGCATGCGTTCTAATTATGCTGCGACGGCTGGGACTATGAGCACAGTTATCGAGTCGAAACAGGACCCGGGACAGGAACAGGACATGAAGGCAGCTGACGAGAGAGTGTCACTTTTGTTTACCGTCGTGGACACTGGTGAGTATCAACTGTTCTCTCATTAACTGCCTTTGTGCACTTGATGTGATAAGGCTTGACCATTTGACTCTTCCTCTCTCAAAAGGTATTGGTATTCCACGTTCCAAAATCAACCGGCTTTTCATCCCGTTCTCGCAAATCGACAATGAAGTCACGCGTGGTTCTGGCGTTGGCACGGGACTGGGACTTGCCATCTCATCTCGTCTCGTGCAGATGATGGGCGGACATATTTGGGTTGAGAGCTCAGAGGGAGTCGGGAGTAAGTTTGCATTTTGCATAGGTGTCAAACCTGCACCTCCCGGTGCAACAGGAACACCTGGCCTTCACCATGGAATCAGCGAACTCGGGAGCACAGAGTCATTGGCGGCAGCATTACCGCTTCTCCCAGAAGCACGCGCGACAGAGTTGGAGGACCCGACCGTGGTTGGAGACCAGGCAATGACCAGAACCCGGCGCAATGCGCGGATCAACCGAGATTTGGCCAAGATGTATCCGATTAAAATACTGGTGGCTGAGGATAATGCTAGTGAGTATAGTTTGTGGTGGTCATGGTTGCACAAACTCGTATCTAGGCGTGACTCTGATATCGGCTCCTGTAGTCAACCAACAAATCGCTTTGAGTGTCCTGAAGAAAATGGGGTATGAAGCAGACATTGCATGGAATGGACGAGAAGTGCTGCAAAAGATCTTTGATGAAGGAAAGCATTACGATTTGATACTGTAAGTGCTCCATGGTCGACTGTGCTGTTTGATGGGGATAGTTATCGCTGACGGGCTTCATGTTTTATACAGAATGGATATATGCATGCCCTATCTGGATGGTTTGGCAACAACACGAGAGCTGTTGGCTCGCTGTAAGACGCCACCTTTACCATCAACCGAGATTTCGACCAACACATCATCGCGGACAGTATCCCGCGCGCCACCATCCATGGTTATAATAGCACTCACAGCCTCTGCAACAACGGACGATCGAGCCAAATGCGAACAGGCCGGTATGCACGACTGGCTGGCAAAGCCTTTCAAGGCCCTCGAACTTCAAGAAAAAATTGCCAAACATTTTGGACATTTAGTAGTGAATACTGTTGCGGCAGCAGCCGAGCCCCTTACTCCTGGTTCTGCAGCCGAACCCACCAACCAATCATCCGCACTGGCATCTACCACCATTTTCCCTATAGATCAAGTCGTTGCTGCTGTTACCAACGATATCAGGGAAGAACAGCGATTGTTGCGGAATGGTGAAACCGAAGGAGATAGTAATACCGAGGTCAAGGCATGATGAGCATGTGGGCGTGATTCTTTTTTGTCTTTTCTTTTTGGTTTTGATTCTGTATACATTTTGACGATTCCCCAGGCTTTTTTCCCTTTTTTCTTGCTGGGGAATGCCTATTCCGCTCTTTTCCATTTTGCCCCCCCTTTTTTTTTGGAGAGGTCTCTCTTTTGAGCACATACAGCTGCCTTTTGGTATACAATGCGAATATCATGTGAAAGAATAGAGTAGATATTGAGGTTTCCTGAGCAGGGTGGTACCCCATTATTGTATTCTGGTTGGGACACTGCACGAGTTGCTGGATAGTGTAGAGGTGACAGAAAATGGCACTAGCTACACCAGGGAATGAACCGGCGACAACCGGCTCGGAAAAGCTGACTAAGCTACTACTAGGATAGTATACATGCAATACATAACGGTTGGTTCTAACCGGATACTACCC